>JAFFST010049883.1:7931-28995 GCA_022414735.1 Noturus placidus
TAACCATCTTCCCTGTCCCTGCTGAAGAAAAGCAGGCCCAAACCATGATGCTGCCACCACCATGTTTGACAGTGGGGATGGTGTGTTCAGGGTGATGAGCTGTGTTGCTTTAACGCCAAACATAACGTTTTGCATTGTTGCCAGAAAGTTCGAGCACATTCTTCCACATGTTTGGTGTGTCTCCCAGGTGGCCTGTGGCAAACTTTAAACGACACTTTTTATGGATATCTTTGAGAAATGGCTTTCCTTGCACTCTTCCATAAAGGCCAGATTTGTGCAGTATACGACTGATTGTTGTCCTATGGACAGAGTCTCCCACCTCAGCTGTAGAACTCTGCAGGTCATCCAGAGTGATCATGGGCCTCTTGGCTGCATCTCTGATCAGTCTTCTCCTTGTATGAGCTGAAAGTTTAGAGGGACGGCCGGGTTTTGGTAGATTTGCAGTGGTCTGATACTCCTTTCTTTTCAATATTATCGCTTGTACAGTGCTCCTTGGGATGTTTAAAGCTTAGGTAATCTTTCTGTATCCAAATCCGGCTTTAAACTTCTCCACAACAGTATCTCGGACCTGCCTGGTGTGTTCCTTGTTCTTCATGATGCTCTCTGTGCTTTAAACGGACCTCTGAGACTATCACAGTGCAGGTGCATTTATACAGAGACTTGATTACACACAGGTGGATTCTATTTATGAACATTAGACATTTAGGTCAACATTGAATCATTCAGAGATCCTCACTGAACTTCCGGAAAGAGTTTGCTGCACTGAAAGTAAAGGGGCTGAATAATTTTGCACGCCCAATTTTTCAGTTTTCTTTAACTTCTGAAGCTCAAAGATATCAAATCAAACAAACTTGCTTATTTGGTTTCTGGCATTTAACAACCTCTTCATTTACCTCTAAAAAGGTGAAATAAGGCTAAGCATATACTTTGCAATGTGTATGTGTACTGGAGGTCCTTAAAAGTTGTGACTGTGATTGTCATGTGATTGAGTTAAGGTGTGTGTGTAATTAGAAGCATGGTGAATTTGATTGGGTGAGTGTGTGTTGGATGTTGTAGTTCATGACAGCCATGCCTGTAGACTGTGATGCAATCTGGGAGTTGTTGCTGCTAGCGGCCTTGTTTGTACGACACTCTGTGTTTTGGAATTGGAGCGCGATGGAGATTCTGATGTTGACTTGATGGAACTGATGGGGCAAGGTGGCAGTGGCGTAGATTGAGTTTATATATAGTTTCGTTGATCCTTTGGAGGGCTTTGAATAGGCCAATATAGTGGTGAATTAACTTTTTCAGCCATTTGTGATGCAAATATCATTTAGTGAGCCTATCACTCTATCACTGGCTTCATAGTGAGGATTTGCACCTAACCGTCTGTCAGTAAATTCCTTGTACACTTCATTCCTTGTGCAGTTCATTCCAGGTGTTGGTATGTGATCTCCCATACATGTTCACTCCACCTGAACAATTTATTAACTCCAGGGGAGTCTGTTGGGTTGGTATTCTACGGGAACAGGGGAGGTCGGCATACTAGAACACACTGAAATGGGGCTAGTTGAGTGGCTGAATATTGGAGAAAAGTCTGGGTGTATTCAGCCCAGGGTGGGAATTGAGCCCTGTCTTCTTGACTGTCTGCGCAATAGGTTTTCAGAAAATGGCCAGTTTCTCGATTGGCTCTCTCTACTTGCCTGTTAGCTTGGGCGTGATGGTTCTTTGATCCTGGCCAGGAGAGTGTTGTGTATATCACAACAGGAGAGTGTTGCGTATATCACAAAAGGCCCCCTCCAGTCAGAGATGACACTCATCTAAGACTAGCTTTACAGCAAGGAGCTCCCTGGTGCCTTTGTTGTAGTTGTGCTGAGCAGAGGACAATTTCTCACCAAATATTTGTGACCACACAGCCCCCACACCTGTTTCTTATGCATCCACTTCAACAACAAAGGGTGTAGATTGATAAGGGTGCCTCAAGATGAAAGCTGACTTGAATGCTTCCTTTTGAATACTTCCTTCCTTTGTGTTCAAAAGTTTGGGCAGTAGATGGTTTCCAGTGAAGTTTCTCTGGTGTTTTCCATTGGAGTTTTCTGCCTTGTTTGAGCAAGGCAGTGAGGGGCAGAATGACAGAGATGAAGCCCCAGCTGAACCTCCAGCAGAACTTGGAAAACCCTACGAACCTCCGTATTTCCTTGAGTGTGGAGGGAATGATCATGTTAATTATGGAAGTGACCTTGCCTTGGTCCTTGAGAACTCCTTCTAATGTGACTATCATCACGCCATGCCAGTTCTGTGAAGCTATATTGGTAAATAACCTGCTTTGAGTGCAGGGTTGTACTAGTGGCTAGGGTGTGGAATGCTAGCATGAACTCTGCAGCACTCTGGTTGCCTTGTTTTAGTGATAGAAATTGCTCACAATGGTCAAACACTTGCTAAAAAAGCCCAAGGAAGCACTCATAGGAATTTGCTCCCCTCTTAAGGACCAGACAGTTGTATCCCAGGTTAGTGCTTTATTAGTCAACAAGTTTATGAACTGTGCAATGTTGTTCAATTTGGCTACTCCTTCTTATTGAGAAATACAATTATCATTAAAGCATGAAACCCTCGCACAAAGTAGGATCACCTGAATACTTGTCCAATTTGTGCAATGAGCGATGAAGCAGACTGAGAGGGTGCTGCCAATGTAGCCAACATGATGGTTATCAGCGCTAGCTGGGTATTGATCATGGCAATCTGCTGCTGTTGCTCATCATTGAGACATCCTTGCGAGGCCAAAGCATGTTGCCAATTGTGAAAACCTGCTGACTCCATGTGACTGTGAAGTATTCTGTCAGGTGGCAGAGATGGCAGCAGTTGCAAGTTTCTTTATTTTTACACAGGCAGACAAATTCAAAATGTCACACAGGCAGGAGGCAGGCAGTGTACAAACAGTGCAATGAGTGTGAAATGCACAGACATAAACCAGGAACCATAATACATTATCTTAACCATGAAGCAATCACACTGAAGTAATGCTTGGTATTGAAAGGTATGAGAACACTGAGTGTATAAGTTGCAATGGGTAAGTGTACTGAAAGTCATTAAATGCTGTGACCAGTGCTACATCATTGTGTTCAGGTGTGTGTAATTACATGCATATCAAAATTGATTAAGTGAGTTTGTGCTGAGTGTTGTAGTCCATGGAGCCATGTTTGTAGGCAGTGATCAGTCTGAGGGTATGTCTCAACCAGCTCCCTAGTTCAGTAGTCAGGGCTCTGATCAGGTAGTAAGCCATTTTAAGGGCTGTCTCAATTGCAATTGCAATATACTCCAGTACACTGGAACATTCGCTCCCAAAAAACATCCCACAATGCCCCACAAAATCCAGTTCCCTTACTGGAAAGGATGTCATGTTTTCTGTAGCCTCTCAGCTTGAAAAACATGGGGGTCAACTTCCGTCTACAAAAGTAAGCAGCTTGTTATTGTTGTTGTAGCTCTCAAATGATTACTTACCTATTTTTACTTTATTTGACATTCTATATATATGGTTTGTTTGTGTCTTGTTTAAGACCTTTAAGTGTTTAATGATTTTTAAAAAATAATTCACTAGGTAGCCTATGATCCTGCTTGAAGTATCATGACAGAAATGAGTGTGATCAAGCTAACAAATTTATATGACATATAAAACCGAAATATGTTTGTTTTTAACTTTTTGTGACACATTTTACAACACGAGTACTTAGTCATGTCACTGGAAATTGAGTTATCAGTGTCCCATTGAGTAGTGAACCATGATTCTTACCAGTGCACAAACCTGTGTACAAGATATTCTCATTCACGACCTAGGGAGCAAGGGAGCTAATCGAGACGTACCTTAAGAATTTTGGATGCTAGTGGCCATGTTTATAGGCCTCTCTGTGTTTCAGGAATCAAAGACCAATGCCAATTTTAGCATTGACATGACAATAGACTCTTTACTTCATTGCAAAGCTAAAGAAGCAAACTTCAGACACTGCATGTATTCGATGATTTGGCTACATTTAGATTGAAGAGAAAATAATGTGAGTTAAATTTTTGGCAGAACTATTACATTTATTTGCCTGAAAGGTTAAGATTCATAATGTGATCTTTAACTTCCAACTATAAGACAGTAAAGAAAATGCTTCCTCAACTGGGAGAATTGGAAAAAACAAAACAATGAAACTCTAATTTCAGCATATGACATCAAATCAGCATGACCTCTCACACCATCAATAGTAAATAAAATATCACTTCACGATGGTAAATGAGTTTATAATAATATTTACATCAACCAAAATAGACTCATTAGTCTATTAAATCTACAACACTTACCATACAGTTCACTCTTCTGAGAAAGTGAATACATCATAAATTCATTATCACTAATGTTAGCTGTCATTCATGGATATGTCCATGTTTTTTCCACTGTGAAGCTTAAACCTGCCAAGCTCGAAAATTGCATAATTCTCAAACTTCCTACATCGGAGTTAAATCCCATGTAGCACAATACATAGCATCATAGCTATGCTTACTCTCAGCCAGGTTTGAACCACTGAATACAAGGGCAGGGTGACAATAGTGTTACACAAACCACTTGCTAGACTGTGTGTAACATTTGTTTACTGTGGCGCTTATTGTATTAAATATAATATATTAATGTTCTGCAGGACTTTGGGAAAAATGGGTAGTGTATATTAAATACCGTTCTGATTAATATGGACAGCTTTGGACTTTTTAAAAAATCAAACAGGATTTTGGGTAGCCTACTTTAAGTGGTTTTCATTGCTTTCATTATATGGAGTTAATTCACACATTAGATCTAGTGGTTGACCGATATGGTTTTTTAATGGTCAATGCCGATACCTAGAAAGCAGTGTGGCCGATTGACCGATATGAGGCCAATATAACACATTTAATGAGGCACAGACATTTATGTAATACTCTCTGAAGAACTTCAAAAATATACACTTAAGAAATTTGTACAAATAAAAAATAAATAAGTTTTAGTAAAAATAAATATCTACAATGCACATTTACTCATTAAACCCATATAGTTACTTTTGCCAGAAACAGGTTGTTTTACTTTCTTAACTTAAGTCAAAGTTTAGGATATTATTTGAATAATTCAATAATAACATTTATTTCTGTTGTGTTTTGCTTGTCTGTCTCTTTGTAAAAAATAAAACAGTCCCACATGTCAAAAGGAATATATTTTTTACCATTACATTCTTAATTAGCAGCTTGTTGCTTAGCATGTAAAAAGATTGGAACACATGAAAAGGTACACTGCACATGATATAAGTTAATCATGGACAATTAAATATGATTCACATGGATTTAAAATTTAGGAATTCAAACTTACCATCTCGCATATAATGTTCTCGTCTCATCCAGCTCACCTGACCTAGCTTTCATTCGGGGGTACACGGGCTTTTGATTCTGCAGGAAAACAGCTTCTTCTTTAAAAGTTACCAAAGATGATGCAAGTGTCTGAGGAACAACCAGTCACGGGATTTGTGATTGTTTGTGAGGGACTATCTATATCTATATATATATATAATATCCCAGTACTCAGTTTATCTAATTAGCCTATTAAAATACAGAACATATTTATAATATGAATACATAAAGTCAAGTTTGAAAGGTCTCATTACACTGCAGTGTATGTGTTTGCTCTCTACTCCATCTAATATGGGGAATTTTCTTAGAAGTGGAAGCCATCTCTTTCATAATTGTATACAGGTTCTGGAGGCTTCAGCATACTGCACTTTATGGGATTGCAATCAGAGCATTATGATGTTGGGCACTAAAGTTTTGCAGTCTTACTTTATTTTAAGAGAAAACTGATTTAATGAAAAATGCTGTGTATTAAATATACTATAAGGTCAGTTCTTGTAGAAGTGTGTAGCAGACAATTTCCCTGGATTTGCCCTGAATAGTGTTACTGAATTTCTGTATGGCATTCCCTATGACATAGATACAGGCAAGTGGACACACATACAGCACATGCCTGTGTCTGAGTCAGAAAGAATGCCAACAGTCAGGCAGTAAAGCTTCCATTTACCCCGATCAGCCATAACATTAAAACCACCTACCAACTATTGTGCAGGTCCCCCTTGTGGCACCAAAACAGCTCTGACCCATCAAGGCATGGACTCCATAAGACCTCTAAAGGCGTGCTGTGGTATCTGGCACAAAGACATTAGCAGCAGTCCTGCAAGTTGTAAGATGGGGCCTTCATGGATTGGACATGTTTGTCCTGCACATCCCACAATCGGATTGAGATCTCGGGAATTTAGAGGCCAAGTCAACACCGTCAACTTTTTGTCATGTTCCTCAAACCATTCCTGAACAATTTTTGCAGTGTGGCAGGGCGCATTATCCTGTTGAAATATGCAACAATGTTTAGGTAAGTACATGTCAAAGTTACATCCACCTGAATGTCAGGATTCCAAGGTTTTCCAGCAGAATGTTGCCCAGCGCATTACATCGCCTCCACAGCTTGCCTTCCTCTCTAGGTAAGTGACACACATGAACCCAGCTGTCAGAACACAGTGCATCGCAGGTTGCTGTGTATGGGGCTGCATAGCCACAGACTGGTCAGAGTGCCCACAGCAATTTTTATAGCCAGTATTAATATTTTCAGCAATTTGTGCTACAGTAGCTCTTCTGTGGACCAGACAGGCTATACTTTGCTCCCCACGCGAATCAATTTGCCTTGGACACCCATGGCCCTGTTGCTGGTTCACAGATTATCCTTCCTTGTACCACTTTTGGCAGGTACTAACCACTGCATACTGGGAACACCCCACAAGAACTGCTGTTTTGAAAATGCCATCACAATTTGGCCCTTGTCAAAGTTGCTCAGAACTTTATGCTTGCCCATTTTTCTGGATTTCAACAAATCAACTTGAGAACTGACTCACTTGCTGCTTCACTTGCTGCCTAATATATCCCACATTGTAATGATATAATCAATGTTATTCGCGTCACCTGTCAGTGGTTTTAATGTAATGTCCGATCGGTGCACACACCCACCTACATGCTTACGTATGTATGTATGTATGTATGTATGTATGTATGTATGTATGTATGTATGTATGTAGTTAAAGTTGAATTAAAGTATAATCAAACTATGTCAATATATTTTCATTATGATAAGGTAAATAACAACTGCAACATTTTTCCATAGGACTATTCTGCACAGCGAAGGCAGACATATGTTTGTCTTCCCCATGTCAGAATGGTGGCACATGCATAGAAGCAATGGCTGACTATACATGTTTATGCCCAAAAGAACCCCTCATCTATGTAGGTAAAGACTGTGAACTACTGTATGATGCTTGTGCACATGTCAACTGTCATAACTGCATCAGCACCCTAGGAATAGATAACTACTTCTGTCCATGTCAAGAGAACTTTGGAGGCCCTAATTGTACTCATAACTTAGACAAGTGTAAGAGCAACCCATGCACTGGAATAAAGAACCGCTGTGTAGATGCACTTAATGGATATTCCTGTCACTGCCCTAGCGGCTACAGTGGCGAGGACTGCCAGACTAATGTGATGGACTGCTTGGATAATCCCTGCTTTAACAATGCAACCTGCATACAAACATCACACGGGTATAAGTGCAAATGTGGTCGTGGCTTCCAGGGGAACTACTGCGAACATGACACTGACGAATGCCTGTCCCAGCCTTGTCAGAATGGTGCCATATGCCTCGATGGTATAGATGTGTACCACTGCTTCTGTGTGCCCGGATTTCAAGGTTACCACTGTGAGATAGACATTAATGAGTGTGCATCCCAGCCCTGTAAAAACAATGGAAAGTGTACTAATGGGAAGGACCGTTACATCTGTGAGTGTCTGATAGGGTTCACAGGTAAGGATGCTGCTTGAATTGTAGTTTAACAAGTAATAAACTTGTCAAATACACCACTTAAACATCTGTATTATTTTAAAATGTATGGTATTAAATAGAGATGCACCGATACAAAATTTGTCAGCCGATACGATAACCGATTATTCAGAGTGATATGGGCCCATATCAATACCAATAGTTCTGCCTTTTATGTGTTCTATTAAATGAATAATAATTAATTACACAATTCTGAAGGAATTGGAAATAAAAACTTTATTCTCTCCATTTCAACAAGATGTTTCACAGTAACTGGTCTAATAAACAGAATGCACATTATTCAAATTAAAATTAACACATTAGCTAAATTCTGAACATTAAACTAAGATTTCTTAACTTATTGAATGTTAAGATTATTAATTAATTAATTTATATTGATAACTGAATTAATTGACTGAATTCTAAAAAACCTCCTGTTAGGCTCACATTCACTCACCACAAACAAAAGTATTTCTACTTCATCCTTGAACATCAAACTGGTAATATATAATATCAACTTTATATATATATATATATATATATATATATATATATATATAAACATTAACTGGATATCAAATACATTTTTCTGTGCAATATATACTTTTTTATCAACTAATCTTCATTGAAATCTTTCATCAGTGTAGTGATGCTTTAACTCAGCACGTGTAGTGCAAATAGCACGGGGGCGGGGGTGGGGGGAATTGCCTCAACGGCAAAACTTCCGCTTCACGGCTGCTCACTTCTGGCATAAAATTTTAGCATTGCAGAGATTACAAACTGCAGTTTTGTCATCATTCCACACAAGAGACACCTTATATACATACAGCATGAAATCGATCTGTTTTCCTGCTCTCTTTTGTTTGACAGGATATAATCGACCCTGATCATTGGATGTTTCTAAACGAAAAATAGCCTTTATACATCGGTGCATCTCTAGTATTAAGTGTTATTTCATGTGAACTTAAAATACTTTTCAACATTATGTGTTTGGCTCATGAATATACTGTATTTTTATATACCCAACATAACACAAGTTATGTTTAGGTTATTTTGACCTGGGAGTATCAAGATAAATTTACTAATCTTTAAAAACAAAGTGAAAGATGATTTTAATCTGTCACACTGCCTCTATCTCTAATTTATAGTCATGCGCACACTAACATGAAGAACCCTTAAGCTTGTGAAGAGGCTTTTTTATTTTTCTCTCCATGGATATTATTTATATTGCTAATTTATAAAATGAAGATATAATTAGCCAATTTGTGGACACCTGCCCACCATGCCTATATGTGGGCCTTCCCCAAACTGTTGCCACAAGGTTGGAAGCATGCAATTGTATGAGATGTCTTTGTATGCTATCACATTATAGTTTCTCAATAATGCAGTCATAAACATCTACATTACTGTGCAAAGATTTTAGGCACATGCAAAGAAATGCTGTAGAGCAAAGATGTCTTCAAAATAATTAAAGTAAATGTCTCTACATAAAAAATACCATAAAGTGCAGTAAACAGTAGTAAATGAAAGTCAATATTTGGTGTGACACAAAAATAAAAAATTGTACAAATTGTACAATTCCGGTACAATTTGTGCAGTTTTATAACGAAATTAGCTGGTACATTTTATTGAGCATCTTTCAGAACCAGCCACAGTTCTTCTGGAGACTTTTATGACTGTCACACTTTCTTATAATATGTGCAGCAAAACCTAATAGCCTTCATTGTGTTTTTTTTGTCTGAAAAGTGGTCTCTTATGTAATGTGCTGCTTTCCTTAATGACATACAATCTTTTTTTTTTTTTTGTAAAAAAAAATAAATATTTTGTGCTATAAAACGAATGTTATGGAATCCAAAATTCCCATCATAAAAATAATAATAAAAAAAATCTAAAACAAAGTTTGTACTAAAAATATAGGGTGCCTAATACTTTTGCACAGTACTGTATATATTTATTATTTGGCTTGATCTATAATATGATTTTCTTTAATTACAGGAGTGAACTGTGAGGTCGAGATCAATGAGTGTGAGGAGACTCCATGTCAGAATGGTGCTACATGCCATGACTATGTTGGGCTGTACACATGTGAGTGTGTGCCTGGGTTTGAAGGCATCAGATGTGAGGTGGATATCAATGAGTGTATCAGTGTGCCATGTCTCAACAATGGCTCATGTATTGATTTGGTGAACAGGTAAGAGTTATAGGGCCACCATGAAAAACTGGTGGGCTTTATTCAAAAAGCTTTAAAGGGCCTTTTGGATTATTGCAGTCAGAAAAAATATTGTAAAATTAATTCTATATACCACACTGTAGCCTGCACAGTAAAATCCTGTACAGTAAAATCCCTAGTGTTGAATTGATACCCAGAGTGTTAATTTGTGTCCAGCTGAGTATATAAACATTGTAGGGTGTAAATTCAACACTCTGGGTGTCCAATCAATACTGGGAATTTTTGCTGTGTTGTGAAGTGCCATCATGAATATTTTTTTAATCATCATACAATCATTTTAATCACAATGATTAAAATTCCTTTCTAGTGCAAAAAATTATATCAGCTTAAGTGTAATCTCAGCATACAGTCTAAACTCTACTTTTGGAAGGGACTGCATATATAGTATTTCTCTGGCAGTTATGAAGTCATAAACAGTTAACTATTCTTAAATTAGGTGTGAGCTGGAAAATACTAAACCCTGCTCTTTCACTGAGAACTATTAGTGAAAAACATTTTATTTAATCCTTTAGTGTCATGTAGAACAATGCACACTTATTTATACCTTATACCACTTCTGTAAATAAAGATGATACAGTCACCTGTAACGGCTTTAGATGATGGATTAGTCACCCAGAGCTCACTAATTGTAAACGTGACTCAAATCTATTTTGCACTAATCTGTCTGGAATAAAATCAACTTTGTTCATTAGTAAGCTTCTAAAAGGATAAACCCTCCATCTGTTCAATCTTAATCTTTAAGGGCACATTCACATAGTGTGTGTATGCCGATATTCCAAATTCCTGATAAAAATAATTACATATGAATTACCAAATAGACTGCAGTTATGCAAAAGGGATTTCTTGCAGTGTAATTTCTGTATGAAACAATTTAAACAGATTTGGATATAATGTTGAGAACAGAAAATCTTTATATTCTAATAAATTTATAACTGATGTGCCCATTTGTAAATATGACTCATTTTATAGTTACGTTTCCTGACGTATTTCAATCCTGTTTCTTGCAAATATATAATATTTATGTATTATATTGCTAATACATATATAAAAAGATATGGAAAGTCAGGTAGATATACAGGGTGGCTGTGGCTCAGTCGGTAGAGCGGGTTGTCCACTAATCCACTAATCATGGGGTTGGCGATTCGAATCCCGGCTCGGGTGATCCCATGCCGAAGTGTCCTTGGGCAAGACACTGAACCCTAAGTTGCTCCCAATGGCAAGCTAGCACCTTGCATGGCAGCTCTGCTACCATTGGTGTATGAGTGTGCTCTCATTTGTAAGTCGCTTGTAAATGTAAAGGTAAAATGATATTTCTGTAAAGCTGCTTTGAGACAATGTCCATTGTAAAAAGCGCTATACAAATTGATTAATTAATTAATATATAGAGATGACACCATAGAATGCCTCTTAAGTGATAATAGTTTGGCTTTTGCGTGTGAATTTCAGGTTTGATTGTGATTGCAGTGGGACAGGGTTTGCTGGGCCAATTTGTGAGGAAGAGATTCTTGAGTGTGTGTCTGAGCCCTGTCAGCATGGAGCCACATGTCATGAGGGAATAAATCAATACACCTGTCAGTGCTGGCCAGGTAACATACTGTTTTACATTTTATTAGTAATCACAGTAGCTTAATTTGTTATAGCATTTGGTAAAGTTTAAATATATTTTTCTCAGTTAGTCATTTTATATACAGTAATGAGAAAAAGAAAGTACACCCTCCTCAGGGTTGCCAACTTTTCCTTCGTGGCTTGCGTGAGATTTATGAATCAAATTCTCATTCTTCTCAGATCCAATCCTCTATGTAAATCAAGATGGCTTAAACTTCACCATTTATCACCTTGTCATTACCTTATAAATGTAAATCTGTTATCTCAACCTCATCTCAACATGGGGCAGTAGTGGCTTGGCGGTAAAGGCTCTGGGTTACTGATCGGAAGGTCAGGAGTTCAAGCCCCAGCACTGCCAAGCTGCCATTGTTGGACCCTTGAGCATGGCACTGTATCATCTCTGCTCAGGGGCGCTATATCATGGCTGACCCTGTGCTCTGACTACAACTTCCTGACATGCTGGGGTATGCAAAGAAAATAAAATCACTGTGTATATGTGATCAACAAAGACTATCATTATTTAGGGTTGACCTTAAAATGGATATGACCCAAAAAAAAAAAAAAAACCATAATCTTAAATTTAAAACCACATGACATTTTACTTTGTTTACATAGCCCACATTTTTCTGAAACAAAATTACAATAATCATTTTAGCAAGGTTTTACATTTACAAGAGGTAAAAAAAAAAGATCTCTGATCATAAGTGTGACCTTGGACTGAATTTTCTGGGACACCCACTCCTGGGAAGATTGAAGGCTCTCTATTTGTAAACAATCCTTCTCACTGTAGAATGGTGAATTTGAAATTGTTTGACGGGCATTATGCCCCTCCCCAAATTGATGAGCAGCAACAATTGATTCTCTGAAGTCATGGCATGATGTCGACATACACTGGAGTGCTGAAGAACACCAAACTGCCAAAAGTTATGCTTTTATAGAGTTAGTCACACTTCTTGATGTTTAATTAATCTTGTGCATTTCATAAGTAACACCTGGCTACTAATTACTCTCTTAATAATAATGGCAGTAGGAAGGGTGTACTTATTTTTTTGTCCCACCTGGTTTCTGAATGCTCATTTACTTTAGTCACTTGAGGTTATTTGTTTGTTTATAGAAGTTGGTGAGCGGCACACACTTGTTATTTAGGTGCTGATAAATAAAACATAGAATTGAAAGGGGTGCACTTTCTTTATCCCATGACTGTAATTGTGAAAAATGTGAGGATTTTGATATGGACTCAGTAGACTCATCTTGACATCACTCATGGCTTCTTCTGAGTTGGCAACAAATTTCACAATGCATATTATTGTCAAAGTGGATGGCTTTGTATTAGTAGTGTTTGAAGATCAGTGGGAAAGCATGTCTTGCTGTGTTTCTACACTGGGTTGAGTTTCACAAAAGCATTGCAGCACAAAGATAATTGCGCAAAGTTAAGATAGTAAATGGTAAAGAAAGCTATTGCGATCTTTACAGTGCTTTTGGGAAACTTATTCCTGTCCAGTAAGATTCAGTCACACTTTACTGAGGCGTTTAAGCATTTGATTCCAAACATTGCCCTCCAGAGGAGAAAAGTCAATTGTTACTTAACTTTTGCTAAATTGTTTAAGTAAAATGGATGAAAAATTGGTGCATCATTGCAATTGCATAGTCAACCAGAATTGTAACATAAAACCAGAAAGTGTTCAAGAATAGTGGATTGGAATGAATAATATTTGTGCATAGTTTATATTTATAATCACATAACTGATACAAAGTATATGTTACTTTATAATTCAAAGACCAACCAAAAACAAAACTTAAGAGACAAATAAAGAAGCAAGGGTCTGTGATGAAATAACCTAGACCCAGCAGAACTGATAAAAAAAATAACCTATAGCAAACTAACCAGCTATCATTATATAGCTATCTAAATAATACAAAGTAAAGAATATAACACACAATCCAGAGAACAAAATCTACACACTGAAAGTTGATTATATGAACTTGTTATTACATCAACCCAGTTAGTTCATTTAATTTAACTTACTAATGAATAAAGTAGACTGTGTTCTATTAACTATTTTTGTGCAGTTAGACATTGTAATTATAGTTCTTATTGCTATTTAGTGGGAGATGAATATGTCTTTGAGACAAGCTACAGTAAACTTTGTTGGATCTTTAAAAATATTTTTATTTAAAAGAAAAGTCAAATTCACAAGATAACATTAAAGAGATCAGAGTAAAGAAATATAGTGTAGCAATTGTATCAGGTACAGAGTGTAATTTATTCCTCAGTACATTACAAAAATTGTATGACTTATGACCCTCATGCCACAGGTTATGACGGGAAGAACTGTGAGAAGGATGTGGATGAATGTGAGACTCAGACGTGTGAGAATGGTGGCAAGTGTTTCCAGCGATCTGACCAGAGACATTATGGTGTCTTAGAACAGCTGAACACATCTTTCAGCTATGAGTATGCTTCTGGCTTTCTGTGCAAATGCTTGTCTGGATTTATGGGTGAATTTTACTATATCTTTACTATAGTTAAAAGATCTTATTTGCTAAACATAATGTTTTCTGCTGTTTTGAATTCCATGAAGATAATTATGTGCTGTGTGGTGATTTGCAGGTGATAACTGTTCAATTAACATAGATGAATGTGAAGTTGCACCATGCCTTAATGGGGGAAGCTGTGAGGATCTTATTAATGCGTTTCAATGTTTTTGCTCTCCCGGATTCACAGGTGAGTCTCTCAGTTTGTAAAATAACAGACTCACTGTTATCAGTGACCAGCTTTGCAGAAGTTGACATACCTTTTTTTTAGAAGACACATTACCATGGACAAGGCATCTCAGACTTGTGTCCTTTTGAGCAACAACTGCTGAATTTAGCATTAGGTGTTATTTAACACATCTGATTAAACTCATTAGCTAATTAAAAAGGCCTTGCTATGCTGGATTCATTATGTTTGAAGAGGGAAAACACTGGCAATATACCTTCCAGGACATGAGTTTGATGCTGTTGTAATGCACAGTCGTCAACTTTCATTCATGCAGACAGTGTGACTAAATGGCTGTGTAATGGAAAGAAACATCATGTGACTCAGGACAGATGTATTCATTATCACAGTGAGTCTGTACTTCTGCCTTCTAAACCTAACCTACCATTAATTCTTCCTTGGGGCTGGGGGAGCAGAATTAGACATGATATTTTTGCAACCAATAGCTAGACTGCCAAGTAGTTTTTTTTCCTCACAATGAAAAAGTGGAGAAGTTATTAGCTGCACTTGTAATTTAAAGCTACACTGTAAAAACAAGCCTATAGAATCTACTTAATAAAAGTGAGGCATCAATTCGTCCCATGTTCCGAGGAAAGAATAACTATACTTAACAGCTGTTATAATCATTGCCCTTGTAAAGGCCTGAGTTACATATCTGAATTTTGTGAGGGAACTGCCAAGCTTTCTACAACCCCTGGAAAAATTATGCAATCACCAAGCTTAGATTATGTTCACTCTGATTTTTTACATTGTAGCAAATAAACAAATCACAGATATGACAGAAAACAATTTTTGTTTAATAACTGAACATTCTGGCTTTGTCTACCTCAAACAAGTTAAATTAAATTATTTTACTTAATGGCATATTTGTTTCCAGATAAAATTATGGAATCACCTTGTAATTTGCATTTATAAAACAAATACCAGCAGAAGTGAAAAAAAAAAATGCAAATTAGTCTGTATGTCACAAACTCGCCAGCAGAGGGTGCTGTGGCAACAATGTGCATGAGCAGCTTGAAAGCGTGCACGAGCTGGAGATGCGCATGGACGCTACGGCTGTGTCGAGTTTTGCCAGCTCTCGGCAATTAAGAGAACGTTGACTGGTTATTTAAATGCCTCGTTTTGCTGCGCACTAACCTGCATCACACTAAACTGAATCGACTCCCACGAATCGGAACTGGACTAAGAGAGATCGCTAAATAGTCGCAGCAAAGCAACTCAAAGCCAAGCAAGTCGTGTGTTTGTGTCATGCCGTAGTTAAGAGTGTTCGTGTCATGCCGTAGTTAAGAGTGTTCTTTCATGCCGTAGTTAAGAGTGTTCGTGTCATGCTGTAGTTAAGTGTTCGATGTCATGCCGTAGTTAAGAGTGTTCGATGTCATGCCATAGTTGAGTGTTCGTGTCATAGTTTAAGGAGTGTTTAGGCCTAAATTAAATGGAGTGTACCTTCCTGAGTTAAATGAACGTTTCATGCCTGCGTTAAACGAGTGTCTCAAATCATAGACCTGTTCTAAGTTTTGTGCTTCATGCCTCATCCAGAGTTGAGGGATAAGTGTTTCAATTTCATGTCCTTAGCTTAAGTCCAAATAAAGACGTCACTCCTGCGCTTACTTCCTGTCTTGAGTCCTGTTCTGTAACACTGCAGTTAAAAGAGAGTGCTTACAGACCTTAAAAGAGTTGTTACAGACCTTAACCTTGGAGTTTTTGAAAGGAAACATGGTCCCAACAAGAGTTGTCAATTGAAACAGTGGAAAGGATTATAAAACTCCTTCAAAAAGGAAATCCAACAAAAGGATGTTGGTTGTTCCCAGTCAGCTGTGTCTAAAATTTGTGCAAGTATAAACAAAATGGGAAGTTTATGTAAGGAATACATTTACATATAGAAAAGACAAACGAAAACAAGAACTAACACTTAAACACAAGAAAATGTCTCGGGAACAGAGGAGGGCAAAAAGCCTGCAACACCACAGGCTGGGCAGCAGATGTAGGCACTTTAGGAATATAATCTGGCCTAGGATATAGGGAGGCCTTGGCTAATCCAGGGGTTAAGTCAAGACAGGAAGGGGCAACAGAGAGCTTGTAGATGTTTGAGAGATGTCAGGGCCAGCAGAAGAGCTATTTTTAGGGTCAGAAGCTTCTCAGAGGCTGCCTCTAAGGGCTCAAATGACAGACCTTCCAGGATCACAGAAAGGTCGCAGGAAGGTATGTGTGGCCTGCAGATGGGACTCAGCCACCTGACACCGCACATAGACCTCGACGTTAGAGGATGTTGCCCCACAGAGGCTCCATCAACAGGGGCGTGGTCGGCCGAAATGGCGGTCATGTAAACTCTGATTGTAGAAGGAGCCCACCCCGCTGAGAAGTGTCCTTGTATGAACTCCAGGACTGTAGCTATTGTGCAGTTCACTGGGTCTACCTGGCGTTCCTCAAACCACAAGGCGAACACATCCACTTCCGCTTGGCCAAACCTTCACCATATAGACTCCACCACATGTGGATGGAGCCACCAATCCCTGGGCCTCAGCCCCAGGCTCAACAGGATGTCTTCCCCCACATTCCAGTTGCCCAGAATGTACATTGCACTCAATACCAAAACTTTCCCTCTACCCAGTGAAGAATTAGTTGTGCCTGCCTCAACGGGGGGTGCAGATATAATCCTCCCTGGTGGTCAATATAGGAGACCACTGCTGTGTTGTCTGCAAACACATGGTGACCTCTCAATTGAGGAAGAAGGTTGAAATATGGCCCACATTTCTAGGCAATGTATATGCCACTCCAGATGAGGGCTCCCCCAGAGACCGTGAGCCAGACAGCTATCTAAGACCGCACTCTAGCCCATGAGGGAGGTGTCTGTCATTAACGTCTTGCCCTAAGGAGACACCCCTAGAGTGTTACCCAAGGCTAGAAACCGTGGACATTCTCAGAGTATGTAGGCATCGCCGCGTGACACTGATTACTCTGAGGTTTTGTCCTTGCATGAAACCCCCAACTTCTCAGCCACCACTGAAATGGTCTCCTGTGCAATAGGCCCAATGGTATGATGTTGGCTGCTGCTGCCATAAGCTCCAATAGTCTTCCATAAAGACTGGTCAGGATACCAAGATCCATCTTCATCTTGCTCAATGTTGATAGGACTGACACTATGCATGTTGGGGATAGAAATGCCCTCATCATAGTAGAATCCTAATAACCCCTAGAAAAGTTGTCCACTGCACTGGAGAAAGCATACTTTTTCTAAGGTTCAACCTGAGTGCCAAGGTCTTCATGTGGAAGAAAAGGTGAGAACAAAATCGCGGTGTTGAACCGCCAGTTCCTTGGATCATGCTAGAATTAACCAGTCGAATGACATCCTTGCATTTTGTGACTGTGCAAGGGGATGAAGCTAGCCAGAAGGGAAGATCATGATATTGATATGCGTTACCTCCAACTCAAACCCCAGGAACTTCCTGTGACTGGGTGATATTTCTATGTGGAAATATGCACCTTTTAGATCTATCGTCACAAACCAGTCACGTCTCAAACTGAATCTGTGGAACTATAAGTTTGGGTGTCAGCATCTTGAACCTGTATGTCCAAAGAGTACAGTTCAGATGACGCAGATCTAAAATTGGCCTCATACGCCACTATTTTTTGTGGACCAGAACATAATGGCTGTAAAAACCTCCCTCCCTCAGGGAATGGAGTACATGTTCTATGGTCCCTTTGTCCTAGTGGGATCTTACTTCCTGCATTAACGTCGAGCTCTGGTCTATGCTGACTATTTTGGTGAGCACACCTCTGAACCAGGAGGGTCAAGCTCTGAACTGGACACGGTAACCCTTTTCTATGGTAAACAGAACCCATGGAGACACATTTGGCAGTAGTTTCCATGCTGCCAGAAGGTCATTTAGTGACTGTAACTATTCCACATTCTATAGGAGGGAAAGCATCAGATTTTCGTTGCCCTGTGACAGCTCGCTGACCAGAGAACACTGAAAACTTGGGACAGCCTTGGCTAGGGGAGGCACTACAATAGCACTGGAAGCTATCTGCTTTAACAACCTCATATCCCCTGATACGTCCCTTCACAGCCCCTTAGGAATGCTCCTCTTAATCTGCTTGGCCTTTTATGACCATTCTCAGACCAGGCCTAGTAGCAGGCCGTGACTGTGGACAGCCGGTTCCCCTGGCTGTCTGCAGGGGTTGGCAGGCTGCCTTACTTGCCTTCTGTGTCTCCCTCGCACTAGTGCTGGCATCCACTCGTGGATGGAATCCACTCGTGGATGCCCGGGAAGGAACTGGCTGAATGCCACCATATGTCGAGCTCACTCAGCAGGTCTGATTGGTAGGCCTGCAACACTGTCATTGTCTGCAGTGATCCACAAGCTAGACCCACTACTGCATAGGCCTTGCCCACCAATGCTACGGTGGCCTTACATGGCTTGGATTGAAAAAATCGGTCACCCTAAATAACCTGCCTTCACTGGGGAGAGGTAGCTTGCAAATGCCTCGTCCACCTTCAGAGTAGCTAAATAGCCATGCCATACATTCTCAACAATGGCTGAATAATCGAACATTGTGGGGTTATAAATATGGCTCATACATGGTTTTCCTCCAGAAGATTGATATTTTGTCATGCGCTTCTGGAAAAATGGAACTTTTCTGCAGTGTGAGGGATTTACTTTCACTGGGGGAAAAAAAGCTCATCCAGCCTTAGCAATTACTTCAAGCAGCTCTTTATATGCTGCTCTCAATTTTAGCAAACCCTTCTGGCTCCTCAGAGTCAGAGAGGGATCATTTATTTTTTTAAAATCATTATTTTTTTTTGGCTTTCCATAGCGGAAGGAGGAGTCACGATGCGAGCTCCAAAATCCAGTGGAGAGCCATACATATACAATGCCAACATGTACTGTGACATACTCAAGCAGAGCATGATCAGTATGCAGTATCCCAGCATGATAATGACCCCAAACACACCTCTAAGATGACATTGGTCATTGGCCTTGCTAAAGAGGCTGAGGGTGAAGGTGATGGACTGGCCAAGCATATCTCCAGACCTAAACCCTATGGATCATCTGTGGGGCATCCTCAAATGGAAGGTGGAGGAGCACAAGGTTTCTAACATCCACCAGCTCCGTGATGTCATCATGGAGGAGTGGAAGAGGACTCCAGTGGAAACCTGTGAAGCTGTGGTGAACTGCATGCCCAAGAAGGTTAAGGCAGTGCTGGGAAATAATGGTGGCCACACAAAATATTGACACTGTGGGCCCAATTTGTACATTTTCACTTAGGGGTGTACTCACTTTTGTTGCCAGTGGTTTAGACATTATATGGCTATGTGTTGAGTTATTTTGAGGGAACAGCAAATTTACCCTGTTATACAAGCTGTACACTCACTACTGCACATTGTAGCAAAGTGTCATCAAGATTGAGACTGGAGGATTCGAATTCGGGTTCGAACGGAGTGGGACGTGAAGTTGGAGGCTCCTGCTGATTTCGATTAAAAATTTAATTAATTTGCGCTTTTTGGTCATATAATATACTTTAACTTATTTTAGTCCTTATCTTTGCTTATAATTAGAATTTTTGTCACGTTAAAATGTCTGGAAAGAATACGAAAACCCGAGGACGCATTCAAACACGACTGGGGCCGAGTGCGCGCGCCGTGAGCGTGTCCCCCTCTCCCCCTGAATCCGCGTTGCCGAGCGGTGACTTTGATCTCACTGCATTCAAGCTGGAGCTGTTGGCTTCATTGAGGAAGGATATCGCTGATATTTTGAAAACGGAGCTCCGGGAGATTATCAGGGAAGATTTGTCTGCTATCCAGCTTGAGCTGCAGGCTGTGAAAACACAGCAGGTTAATGATAGGGATGTTACCGAGGCCGCCATTTCAGCACTGAAAGATTCGGTTGGAATGCGCGAGGACGTGCTCATTCATGACATGGCACACATGAAGTCTACCATCGAGTCTCTCACTGAGACCGTGAATCAATTACAGATTAAATGTGAGGATTTGGAGACGAGGTCGCGGCGCAATAACGTTCGAATAATGGGAGTTCCAGAAGGTTCTAATACATGTTCCACTGCTGCTGTAGTGGCCTTGTTAAATGAGGCGTTTGGTCTGGAGAAGGAGCCGGTTTTGGACCGGTCCCACCGGACCCTTCAGCCGAAGCTCAAGCCTGGTGAACGACCACGAGCAATTGTGTGTAGATTTCATTATTATAGTGAATGTGTGGACATTTTACGGCGCACGAGAGAGCTCCAGCGGATTAAAGTGAAGAATTTGATTATCTCCATTTTCCCTGATTACACACCTAAGATAGCTCGGGCTCGATCTGCATTTAATGAGGTTCGGCGTCAGCTTCGTGATGTTGAGGGCGCTCGGTATGGAATACTTCACCCAGCTCGGCTTCGCATTACACATAACGGTGTCCAGAAGGACTTTATTTCAGCGGAGGAAGCAGGAGAATATGTGAAATTCTTGACATCAGGATGAAGTGGATCACCTGCACAGCGGCGTGTTCTTTTAATTTTTACATTTTTTTTTTTTTTAAGTTAAAGTTAAGGACATTATATCTGTTATTGTGCGCAGACTGTTTATCAGATT
>JAFFST010049883.1:82092-95109 GCA_022414735.1 Noturus placidus
TCTTTTTTTTCTTTTCTTTGATTCTGTATGGATTTATGAAAATAATACAAAACATATGTAATTGAATCACATGTACATGAATCATAAATGAATCATATGTAAACATTCCTGGGTGGGGTGGGAGGGGCTGTTATTGGGGTAAAAATGTTGATTCTGTATTTATATTTTGTTGTACTCTAAAAAGTGTATGAGAATCAATAAAAAATATATATCCAAAAAAAAAAAACAAAAAAAAAAAAACAAAGGGACAATTTATCTGAGTCTCAGAAATATGTGTATAACACCACCTAAACACAGTTATAGCAGTGAAACATCAAGAACCATCCCTGAAACAAGGGCAACATGACTGTAATTAGCATTGAGAAAGACATTTGTCTCAATAATCCTATCACCTCACCATTTGGGGTCACACCTGTAACATCTGTTCTGTGAGAACAGAAAGTGATCACATCAAATACTATCCCTAATTTACATCTAGAATGAAACTTCATTTGCATTACATACAGAAAACCTAATTTGAAACACAGTATAGAATGTCTCTGCTGATACTATTCGGGGTTCACTATGACTAACCTTACTAACATTATCAGTATGAAGAACAAATCTGCATGAATTACATATAAATATTTATCAACTTGTATTACTTTATGTTAGAGGCATTAAAGTGTTAACGTGCTTATTTTATCCCCTTCTGCACCGGTAACAGTGGAAAGAATGCACTAATAATTGTACCTCTTTAACCCCCAGTAACACAATTAAATCAACTTTTAACATCATTAACAAACTAACCATTTAGCAACAGTGGGGAAAAGTAACATTTCTTTTTATAACCCACAAATAAATCATTAGTTGTTTTCAACAACAGTAGTACGCTAGCCTATTGTGGCTAATTACCATATGAATACAGCAGGCTCACATTAGCTTTCCACAATTAGTACCTTTGCATTGCTTACCCATTAGCGCAGATTTAGCATAAATTCTAGCGAACTCATAGTAACTCAGCAGGCTAGGTTAAATACAAATAGGCCTGAGGTCTGTTAGTGTAGATGCTAGTATACTCAGAGGCCTAGTGCCAGGTAGCCAACTCACCATTTTAGTGATCGTCATTCACTGCATTTAGCTCCGTGGCAAACAGTGGGTTCAGGAACAAATCTCTTTTACTCTCACGTGGATAACGCAGCCTTCTTTTACTTACACATGGATAACGCAGCCTTCTCTGCTTGGTGCCACGCGAAAAAAAAGAACACGCAAAGACACTAACTTATAGGTGTAACTGTGACAAAGCATAGCTGACAGCTGATTGGCCAGCTCACTGCCTCATAGGGTTCACCCATTGGCTTGCTTACAAATCCATCAAGGATAACACAAAAATCTAAGTTAACCCTTTTGTGACTTGGTTAGACAGCTAAACAGTGTTTCTCATTGTTAAGCCTGGGTTACATAAAGCCGTGCAGTGTTTTTGTTGTGGGTTTTGTATTACTCTGAACTTTTTGTTTTTTTGTTTTTTGATTGCTACTCTTCATAAGTATAGCCTTGAAATTAAGAATCCAGGCAACTGCTCTCTTCAACATGTACCAATCAGATTGATCAATTTGTTCACAGCATCTGTCCCTCCTGTGGCACACACAAGATTCACTGAAGCTGAGTGCTTTGTCATCCTCTTTTATTGTCAGGTCATAATACTTCTCAGGCCACATGCTCTCAGGTTCCTTGAGAAATGAAGGACCGTGTGTCCAGCTCAAGTTTCATAAACTTTCACAAGTAATTCCTCTGGATGCACAATCAGCAGATTTTTTGAGGTATTGACATACCTCCACTGCTGTGGCGACTCTCTTATTATGCCAATTCTATTGGCAACAAAGGTTTTAAAATGAAGCCTTTCATTGTCAATATATTTCAAGATCGTTGTCCTGTCTGTCCAAAACAAATCTTGTAACTCAAATTCAAGCTTATTTCTCAACATTTTATAGGGTTACAGCAAGAAGCACTGCAGTTAATTCCAAATATAGAAAAGTAGTCTGTTTCAGTGGAGCCACACATGATTTTCCAATCATAAAAAAACATCAGGCATGTCCTTCAGTATTCACCAATCTTAGGTAAGATACACCTCCATATCCTTCCATCTGAGAAATGGTGAAGCTGTTTAATTGTTGGAACTCTAAAGTCAGCTGGTTTTACACATCTACTCACACTGAAATCAGTCAATTGATGCAACTCTTGTAATCAGGTGCTCTAACCTTTTGCAAATATTTCTGGGATGTCATCATCACATGCAAGTCTATCATTGTACAGCAGTTGCATGAGGATTTTTGCTGGCAATATAACAGGTGCGAGAAAGCCCAAGGGGTCATAGATGGAACTTGCAACTGACAGGATTCCTCATCTGGTTACAGGTCTTTCTTTTAAATTGATCTTAAATTGAAACATGTTGGAATCAACACTCCATAGCACTCCTAAAGCTCTCTCTGAAAGAAGTAAATAAAATCCAAATTCAAATACTTTTCTTTGACTTTCTTTTTCTGGAACAGCAGCCAACAATTCACAACTGTTACTTGTCCACTTTGAGAGTCAAAAACCACCACTTTCACACAGTGTTGAGAGATGATTGTATAATGAAATAGCTTGGGTATTGTTTGAGACACACTTTAAGCAGCGGTCTACATAAAAGTTTTTGAGAACTATTAACCGCTTCGATTGATTACTAATTATGTTTTTTTTTCCTGCTGATTTTCTAAGGGCATAATTAGCAACACTTGGTGAGGACTTTGCACCAAAGTGGTGGACAACCATTTTGTACTCCGTTAATTCCTGATCTACTTCTCCATTTTAACCACCACAGTAAACTCAGTAGGTCAGTGTCTAGTTCAGGTACTCTTAACTGGTTATACATTGCTTCAACAAGACAACCACTTGTCAACATTGTGAATGTTTTCCTTTGAGACTGGGATACGTTTTTTTTGTAAACACCAGAGATGGAGACTGGACAAATCCGTCCCTGTCATCAATACCACTGTAAACAGATGCACTTGCTAAAGTACCTGTGGTTCCGTACAGAGTTGTAAGGAAACTTAGGATGTGATATCCTAATTCCTTGCAGAAATTATCTAGCCAATTGTTGTCACATGTTTGTGGGAGGGATTCTATCATTGTTGCGTTGTCATCAGGCAAAGCTGGGGCTGTCTCTGGGTTGTTGCTGTAGCAGGCATATGCAGAATCTTGAGGCATCTTGTATATGTGTCCACTGTAACACTTTCCACCCCGTTTTAATCATTGCGGCATGAGGGTGGACTGTCTCCACAGTTAGTAATGCCCTGCTCACTATTAAACAGCAGATTCTTTACAACTTCATTCTCATGAAGAAAATTTGACAAACTAACACCTTGCTGTTGTCTTTTTCTTTGAGCAAAAGTTAACTCATCATGCTTTTCACAGTTTCTTATAGGTGTAATGCAGGACAGTCTTCTAGGGATTTTAGGAGTTTTCGGAGCAGCCATTGTATCAGATAGATGCAGACTGTCTTCTGTGTTTTAACTACAATGTCTTAAGCCGATATTTAAAACCATTAACACACCCAGACACTCATTATCATAAACAAACTGATAAGATTTCACCACACCCCTGGTCATAAAACAGGCGTGCCCCACAAACTGTTGGTCAGGAAAAACACAAAGCGTCATAAATTGGATGCACATAACCTACAGAAGAGGCTGGTAGAGAAATAAATTTACGTTATCTACAGAAGCTGTTTGAAACACAAGTGGATGGGCAGAGTCTGAAGAGAGAGAGATAAATCGGTTTTTAACATCATTACTGCTTTATCCAGCTATTGGAAAACATCTCGCGAAAACTTATCTTCTAGTTTAAGCAATATGGGTGATTATTTTACCAACACTTTAAAATTTTAACTAATTAGGGTTATGTTTAGATGTCATGTAATACGCACGATTCTTTTAAACATCACATTTAAATGTTTTTATTGCCTAAAGGTTATGTTTAGAGGTCATTTAATATGTGTGATTCTTTTAAACAGCACTTTTAAATGTATCTATCTCCTACGGGTTATGTTTTAGGAAGACGTAATAAGGATTCTTTTAAACAGCTCTTTTAATCATTTTTACATCCTAAAGAGTTATGTTTGAAAGATGTGTAATACGCACTATCATTTTAAACTTTTTATATACACTTATATAAACGTTTTCGAATAAAATATTTATTCGAAAGTCAAACCGGTCTCCCAAAAAAACGGAATAAATATTTATTTTAATTTATTTCACAAACAAATATTCTACTCATATATGTACACATTCATACATCATGCTTTTTTCTAAAAATGTGGTTACACAAATGAAATCCCCCACATAGTAACACAAACATATGCCCAATATTAACCATTGATACACTTCTTCAGACGTATTTCACCCAAACCATCCTTAAGTTTCAAATAAAACAATTCCACAAAAAGTAATTTCATTTCATTTCATTTATATAACACTTTTTACAATGGTACATCGTCTCAAAGCAGCTTTACAGAATTATCATTTTACATTTACAAGCGACTTACTAATGAGAGCACATTCACACACCAATGGTAGCAGAGCTGCCATGCAAGGTGCTAGCTTGCCATTGGGGGCAACTTAGGGATCAGTGTCTTGCCCAAGGACACTTCAGCATGGGATCATCCGGGCCGGGATTCGAACCGCCAACCCAACGGTTAGTGGATTAATGGACAACCCGCTCTACCGACTGAGCCACAGCCGCCCCAAGAAGTTCAGAAACAAACATAAACTTATACCACAAAAAAGGTATACATTGTGTGATTTACATGTGATTTATTTTCATGTGATTCATTTGCTAAATTGCTTCTCTTTACATCCAGTTTTAGACTGTGATATTACATAGGTCTTTCCAGATTATGACTTGCCACACTGTATGAGATAACCCCAGTAAAATTGCCTAAATTCTATAATATAATTTATTCACCATATTAGTTTTAAGTCCTCTAAAAACATATTCTTAATTGAATAATATTACTCTGTTCCAATTCACATCCTTCAAAGCATTGGCATGTTTTGTTTACTCTCACCATCCCCCAAACACACACACACCCAAAGTCTCCATAAAACAAACGAGACAGCAGTGTTTCCCACAATAACCAAAAATTGTCCACAATATGAAAACAATTTGGAGAGTAAGTTGAACTAACCAACAAAATTACCAAGACAAAAAGTTCCAGTAAAGGAAAAGGCCCCTACTGACTTCAAGTCTGATAAACTGTCTACGCACAATAACAAATATAGTGTCCTTAACTTTTAAAGACTTGTAACAAATAACATATCAGTGTAGCAGGTAAAGCTGAGTAAAAAAACACTAATAAAATTTAATAAACAGAAACTCTAACCCATTCACAGCATCAAAACAGAGAACCACATCAATACAGAAGTAGATTTAAGAGGAGTAAGTCCACAAAATCTAGTTGAAGTAATGCAACAACAATATCTTCAATAATAATCCGAATACGGTAATGCTTGAAGGCCGAGTTCAAGAAAATAAATAAAATAAGAGCGAAAAAAAAACTGTGTAGGTGATACAGTTCACCCCGATATCAAGAGTTTAACATAGTCTCCTGCCTCCTCAGCTGAAATATAGTCCTTCTGAACACCGTTATATGTAATGCGAAGCCGAGCTGGTTGAACTATTCCATAGCGAGCGCCCTCAATACAACGAAGTTGACGTCGATCCTCGTTAAATGTGAAATGGGCTATCTTGGCTGTGTACTCAGGGTAAATGTAGATAATAGGGCGGCTGTGGCTCAGTCGGTAGAGCGGGTGGTCCATTAATCCACTAATGGTGGGGTTGGTGGTTCGAATCCCGCCCCGGGTGATCCCATGCCGAAGTGTCTTTGGGCAAGACACTGAACCCTAAGTTGCCCCCAATGGCAAGCTAGCACCTTGCATGGCAGCTCTGCTACCATCGGTGTGTGAGTGTGCTCTCATTTGTAAGTCGCTTTGGATAAAAGCATCTGCTAAATGAATAAATGTAAATGTTATAAAATCCCACACTTTAATCCACTGGATTTTGTTTGAACACAACTGACACATGCTTCTACTGGTACAATCTTTGCCTAAGTGTCCTTTCACTAAGCATCAAAAGCAAAATCTGTTCTTTTTTATATGGTTTAAAATTGATCTGATGACATTTATTCCAACGTATGGCTTTTCGCACAGAATCTACAAGGTTTAGTGAAAGCACTGATAAATGCTGCCTCATTATTCTTTGTTGTAGCCAAGTCCTTTTGATTTTCACCAACATGTCTTATGGTAGTTACAGCGCTACTACCTCTTTTTTCTTCCTTTTTTAGCTTGCTTCCTTAAGAGACTTATTGTGTGTTTCTTATCGCTTGCCAAAACATCCAAATCACCAAAGAAGGGATTTGATATTACCTTTGCTTGTTGTTCAACAAAGTCCACCATCTGTTTGAACTTGGGTTTTCTCTGATTATGCTTTTCACAATTATAAGCATCAGCTCTCCATCTTTCAGTGGCTGCTTTGGCCATCAAAGCTACTCGGTTAGCATCTTCCTTAAGAGGAGCTGAGGATGCTGTGGATCTCAAGGATCTTTTAGATACAGATGTTACTCCACTTCCAGACTTATTAGAAGTCTTGGATGCCACCATTGATACGCTGTCCATTGGTGACACTTCTTTCTCATAAATTTGGGATATCTTAATGCGATTCTTACTTCTTCAAACCAGTTTTACTTACTTACTACTTCCACTTTCTCTATGAATTCCATGCAGCTCAATAGTTTAGGCAGAAACCAGAAATCCTGATTGGCATCGTGGTCTTCATCTTTTAAGTACAACGACACTGATGCATTACTTTCAACAAATTCTTCAAAAAGTCATTTGTATATCTTTTAATTGGTTATTTTCAACTTCATTCAAATTGCCTTTTCTGGCATTTATCTTGCTATGAAGCTTCTCTTCCAAACCCTTGTCAGTGAGTGCCCTCTTGTGCTCAGACTGGATAATAACATTGTCATCTTCTCTATCTTCCATTTTGTGAGACTTTAATACATGGAAATCCAATTAAGAATTGGGTTTATTATTAACACTCCATGCCAGCCATATACAATGAGGAATGTTCTTACATTCATAAATCCAATCATTATAAACAGAACTGTATAACTATATATTAGATATGCACTGATACTAAATTTCTCAGCTGATACTTATAAATGATTATTCAGAGTTATATCATCCGATACCAATAGTTCGGCCTTTTTATGCCTTCTTTTAAAGTAATAATAATACATTCCACAATTCTGAAAATAATGCAAATAAAAACTTTATTCTTTCCATTTCAACAAGTTGTTTCACAGTAACTGGTCTCATTAACAGATTTCCTAACAGATTTCCTTATAGAATGTTAAGATTTCCTAACGTATAGAATGTTATTAAATCATATTAACTGACTGAATTCTAAAAATAAATAAATAAATAAATAAATGCTGTTAGGCTCACATTCACTCAAAACAAACAAAAGCATTTCAACTTCATCATTGAATATCAAACTGGTAATATAGGACTAATATAAAATTTTTGTCAACTCATCTTCATTTATAGTTTTGTAGAGATAAAGCAAATAACAGCTTGTAATATCTCTCATTCCTCCATTAGCCTTTTCAGCCTCTTGGATCATTTACTCAAAAGAAAAACTAGCGCATGTGGATTCTCACTGAGCGTATTCAGGCCCAGAGAGTCTAAATGAACACACTGGCAACCAGATCTGTTCAGAGACATCCAGTTTATTGCAGATTCATAGAGGTTTATATAGGCAATATAGCCATGGATAGGCGCACTGATGTTAAAATAATATGGCAGTTAAACTTTCTGGCCACGTACGTGAAAAGCATCTTAGGCAATACAAGAAAGTACAGGTTTCTGAACATATATGGTATGGTTCGCTTAACAGAAAATAGGAAGGTCCTATGGTGACCTGTTTACTGGCATGCACACAACAGACAGGTTCTGGAAAGTTCGTGAGACAGAAATTAAACTACAACCTAAACATACTTATACATATTTGAAGGAATAGAGACTAGAGTTTCCAATACCTTTCAATGGTGTACTGGCCCTTTAATTCAGTGTGAGCAGCACAAGCAGTACAGCGGAAAAAAAAAAAAAGACTCGATGCCGAAACTCCAGTTTCACTGCTGCTCATATCCGGCGTAAAATTTGTGTGGTGCAGAGTTTACAGACTGCAGTTTTGTCATCATTCCACAAAAGAGTTTTTCATGCTTAAACAAAAAAAACATAAATAATAATTGCACATGCACCCGAGGAACAGTCTTTAAGACACTTTACAGGCAGTAGGTAATTAAGGACACTAAATACACCTTTGTACTGACTAGGATAAACACCAGAAGAAAGATCCCTAGGGTCTGCTCATCTGTGTGAAAATGCCATAGGCCCACTGCAGGGAGGCTTGAGTACTGCAGATGTGGCCAGAGCAATAAACTGAAATGTAGGTAATGTATAATGCCTAAGACAGTGCTACAGTGAGACAGGAAGGACAGCTGATTGTCCGTGCATTGGAAAATTACATGTAACCATGTGTCCCCCCAGACATGATCGAGAGCTTGCAAATGCCTTAGTGGAAGAGTGGGCTAACATCTCACAGCAAGAACTGACAAATCTGGTGCAGTCCATGGGGATGAGATGCACTTTTAATGGGGGTTGGATGTCACTGGTGTTCCAAAGAGGAAAAACCGATAGGACTCACCCAAAGGAGACACACGAGACAAACAGGAGCTAGCATTTCATCCTGCGTTTAATGAACATGTCCAAAAAAGAGTACAAGCTCCTCCGTACACATGAGGACAAGTGGAGATGCACATAGCAACCAACCCAGCTGCACAAAACAAGGAAAAACAAAAAAAAGGAGCACAAGTGGAGAGCAGCTATCTCCTCACACTCCCCCAACTCTCTGCATTCTCGACCCCTTGGATATCTCTCTCATTTTCGCGCATGTGTATATCTCCCCCATAAGTACCATAATCCTCATAAGTGACTTTTACAGCAGCCCCTGTTGGATGTAAAATTAAATGTAAATAAAACACGAGGGAAACAAGATGTGAGGAAAATGATTAGTTTATTAAAACGTTGGGCTAAAATTGTAATTAATTAGCACTTTTCAGTCATATAATAGAAAATCTAGAAATGCTTCCCCTGAATCCGTGTGTCACGCCTGGACCAGCAGAGGGCGCCACGGTATAGACTTTGCCCGGTCATGTGACCATCTCACGTGGTTACATGCCGGAAGTTTGGACAAGTAGCGGCAGGTGTGTCTCATTCAGCAGAGTTAAGAGCGCTATATAAGTTCCTGGTTTTCGCCACTGAGGTGCGCGTTATTGTTTCGGACATGTGTTGAATGTTTTGGATGTTTGGATGCCTGAAGACGTTTTGGAAATCCTTGGACTTTTGAAAGGTTTTGGTTTATGTTTACTTTATTTGTTAATAAAAGAACGTGCTCTTGCGATTACTTCCTGCCTCCTCCTCCGTTTCGTGACACCGTGTTGCTGAGCTGTGACTTTGACTTCGCCATACTCAAGCTCGAGCAACTGACTTTACTGAGGAAGGATATCGCTGATATTTTTAAAATGGAGCTCCAGGAGATTCTCAAAAAACATAAAAGGAAACGGTATAGAATAAGTCAAAATGACTTATTCTACTCCGTTTCCTTGTATGTTAAAATATCTGGAAAGAATATGAAAACCCAGGGTGGCATTCAGACATGACTGAGGCCTAGTGTGCGCGCCTTGAGCGAGTGTGAGGAAGGATATCGCTGATATTTTTAAAACGGAGCTCCAGGAGATTCTCAGGGATGCGCTGTCTACTATCCAGCTTGACCTGCAGGCTGTGAAAACACAGCTGGCTAGTGATAAAGTTGCTAACATATCAACACTGAAAGGTACTGTTGTGGATACGGAGCACATGTTCTCCGGTTGCACCGATGAAGCACACATAAACACACATCACGGCGCATTAGGATAGTCGGAATTCCAGAAGGTTCTGACACATGTGCAACCGCTGCTCTAGCAGCCTTGTTAAAAGAGGCGTTTGGTCTGGAGAAGGAGCCAGTTTTGGACCGGTCCCACCGTCCCCTTCAGCCGAAGCCCAAGCCTGGTGAACGACCACAAGATTTTGTGTGCAGATTCCACTATCACAGGGACTGTGTTGACATTTTCTGCCCTGCGAAAGAGCTCCAGTGGATTAAAGTGAGGGATTTCACCATCTAAGTTTTTCCTGACTACACACCCAAGATAACCCTTGCCCGGGCTGTATTTAATGAGGTTCGGCGTCAACTTCGTGATCTTGAGGATGCTCGCTATGGGATACTTTACTTAGCTCGGCTTCGCATTACACATAATGGTATCCAGAAGGACTTTATTTCAGCGGAGGTAGCAGGAGACTATGTTAAACAATTGATATCGGAGTGAACTGTATCACATACACAGTTTTTTTCGCTCTTATTTTATTTATTTTCTTGAACTCGGCCTTCAAGCATTACCGTATTCGGATTATTATTGAAGATATTGTTGTTGCATTACTTCAACTAGATTTTGTGGACTTACTCCTCTTAAAATTTACTTCTGTATTAATGTGCTTCTCTGTTTTGATGCTCTGACTGGGTTAGAGTTTCTGTTTATTTAATTTTCTTAGTGTTATCTACTTGGCTGTACGTGCTACACTGTTAAGTTATTTGTTACAAGTCTTTAAAAGGTAAGGACATTTTATTTATTATTGTGTGCAGACTGTTTATCAGTCTTGGTAATTTTGTTGGTTAACTCGGCTTGCTCTCCGAGTTGTTTTCACATTGTGGACAATGTTTGGTTTTTGTAGGATACACTGCTGTCTCTGTCCAGGGTGTACCCCGCCTTGTGCCTGATGCTCCCTGGGATAGGCTCCAGGTTCCCCCGTGACCTTGAAAAGGAGTAAGCGGTTGAAGATAGATGGGTGGATGGATGGATAGATGGATGGACACTGCTGTCTCATTTGTTTATGGAGACTTTGGGGGTGTGGGTGTTTGGTGGATTGTGAGAGTAGGCGGAACATGCCGATGCTTTGAAGGATTGAATGCTATTTAATTGGGAATCTGTTTTTAGAGGATTTAAACCTAGCGTGGTGAACAAATAATATTATAGAATTCAGGCAATGTTAATGGGATTATCTCGTACAGTGTAGAAAGTAATAATCTGGAAAGACCTTTTTAATATCACCGTCTAAAACTGGATTTAAAGAGAAGCAAAATGGTAAATGAATCACATGTAAATGAATCACATGAAACTGTATCACTTGAATAAGAATCACATGTAAATGAATCAAATGTAAATGAATCGCATGAAAATGAATCACAGGAATATGAATCACATGAATACAAATAACATGTAAATGAATCACATGTAAATAAATCACATGTATTTGAATCACAGGTAAATTAATCTTATGAAAATGAATAAATAAAAAGAAAAGGCAAAAAGAAAAGTTGGGCTCAAGGACGAGTAATCAAGTAGGTGATGCGGTAAGGGTAGGTTGAGAATGGTTGATAATGAGGTATACGACCAGGTGAAGCATAGTCTGGACTTTAGGGAGTGAAGGGAAAACCAGGATCAGAATAAGGTATGTTGTCGTCAGTCCTATAACCAGATGAGACTTCAGGAGAATGAGAAGAGTTGGTCTGAGTTGAGGCATCCACACACACTCGGGCTGGAATGAGCCTGTATCGGAGAGGTGGCAGAAATGTAGAGGTGTCAGATGGAGTGCGCAAAGCCTCAATCAAGAGGGCCATGTCTACATACAAATGTGAGAACTGGTAGCTGGTATTCAATTCAAAATCAGGGTGGGAGTAGGACTGAAGAGATGTATAAAAGGGGCTGCAATATTGAGTTGGAGAGATCACTTTTGAGACGTCTCGAGTGTGTGGATCTCGTGTGGTGGAACAATAAACTTGGACCTGTCTTGCTTTTTCTCACTCTCTGGTTCTGTGCCTTACTGTTGGCTGTAAGTATCAAAATTTATGATAAATGTATAAATTGGTAGAAGGTTAGTGGGCAAAAATTTTAACCACCCCCCCCCCCTAAAAAACAATGCTTTTTCTCAGCTGATAGCCTTGTGACATAACACAAAATGAACAACCTCATACATGAAAGTTAAATCATGAAATAATCGTAAATCACAAGAAACAATGGAAAAACAATGATTACCTACATACATGACAGTAATCAGGTTACCCATTGTTAATGGCATTATTATTGTAATGCCGTACTGTCTGGATGTTCCAGTAGAAACATAAAGAAACTCCAATTAGTCCAGAACGCAACTGCTTGGGTTCTAACTAGAACCAAGACATATGACCACATCACCCCGATCTTATCCACACTGCATTGGCTCCCAGTTAAATCTTGCATAGATTTTAAAATACTATTATTAACCTATAAAGCACTGAAAGGTCTTGCACCACAGTATTTAAGCGATCTTTTGGTCTTCTATGATCCGCCACGCCCACTTAGATCCACAGATGCAGGTCATTTGACTGTACCGCAAACAGTGAAGGCTACAGCAGTGGGAAGAGCTTTCACTCATAGAGCTCCACAGTTATGGAACAGTCTTCCATTTAGTGTTCGGGACTCAGACACAGTCTCAGTGTTTAAGCCTAGGCTTAAAACGTACAGTGCCTTGCGAAAGTATTCGGCCCCCTTGAACTGTTCGACCTTTGGCCAAATTTCAGGCCTCAAACATAAAGATATAAAACTGTAATTTGTTGTGAAGAATCAACAACAGGTGGGACACAATCATGAAGTGGAACCAAATTTATTGGATATTTCAAACTTTTTCAACAAATAAAAAACGGACAAATTGGCCGTGCAAAATTATTCAGCCCCCTCAAGTTAATACTTTGTAGCACCACCTTTTGCTGCGATTACAGCTGTAAGTCACTTGGGGTATGTCTCTATCC
>JAFFST010049884.1:0-10569 GCA_022414735.1 Noturus placidus
CAGGGTCACGGGGGAACCTGGAGCCTATCCCAGGGAGCATCGGGCACAAGGCGGGGTACACCCTGTACAGGGTGCCAGTCCATCGCAGGGCACAATCACATACACGCTCACACACACATCCATACACTATGGACACTTTAGACACGCCAATCAGCCTAACATGCATATCTTTGGACTGGGGGAGGAAACCGGAGTACCATGAGGAAACCCCCGACACACTGGGGGAGAACATGCGTTATTGTCTTCAATAGTCCACTTAGTTCTTCCTGCCATTTTCAACATGCAATCTACTTTCAAATTCATAATTTAAAAATTATCTAATTATCTACTTTACTGTTTTACAAGGCTGTACTTTTAAAATGACCTCATCAACCAATATCTCAATATCATTAAAAACAAGAAAGAATGAGAGGATTTACTTTTCTTATTCCCATGATCTTCAAGAAATTCTGAGGATGAAATCTTCTGTTGCACATTTGAAAATAATTTATAGGGGTGAAGTGTGTTCAGGTAACAGGCTTGAGTATATTTCCATAACCTCATAAACTTTTAAATTCCATATTGTATTGGATAGAAATATGCCTTATCCATCAGTGTACAAGTTATCGTGCTTAACCACTACAGTCACTGGTGCTGACTTTGTTAATGAACAGTATTAATAAGTAATCTATTGATTCAGGGTTGAGAATTTCCTTTTAGCATGATATACTGGAAAAAAAGATTATTGGTTTGAAAGTTTTATCCCAGCCCTAATTGTAGTACAAACATGGGGTCTCCAAAATGCCAAATTTCATCCCTCACCAGACAGCTAACAGTTATAAAAACCAGACAATTTAAAAAACTCCAATTGTAGTGCATTCCCATGGGCCGAGACGAAGTTGGATTTAGAAGAGAAAATAATCTCCAAGAAAGACAGTTGGCAAATTACAAATTGGTTGCAGGTTAGAGTATCAAAGAGGTATTTGGAAAACTTGCGTCTCTCATCAAAAAATAAGCGTGTGCATCTGGAGTTTGCTAAATATCGTTGGACTTTTGATGGTCATGAAAGCAGCTAATCCCCAGTCGAAGTATGATAGGGTTACGTGATGTGAAGGAGTTTTGCTTCCAAAAGTGGTTTTAAAAACTGGGCATCATGGAGTGTCAACTGCTGAGATGCTTTCAAAATCTCTCTGTGTCAGGGGGACGTCACTGAGTAAATCAGCAGGAAAATAACCCAAGTTATTCCTCTAAATCCACATAAAGTAGTTACTTGAGCACCGAATAAAGCTTTTGCACAGATCAGACTTCCCGATCAGACTTATGATGTAATCTGAAGACTCCTCTATAAAGGTAAGGATCAAGGTACAGACCTGCTGAAAGATCTGCATGATGACTGTGCCTACAAAACTAAAGGAGCAAGTGCTCAACCTTAACATACATTCTTAACATGTAAAATAATCTTTTAACGTGTCTTCGAAGTAAGAAGATGATTCTACTGTAGATGTATGGTATACTTCCTTGGAAGGCAGATAAGTAATGAATAAAACAGGATGTGCTGTGATATGCTGAGTGTTAGGTCAATACTATCCCAAAGTTAATTGTTTTCCAATAACAGCACATCATGCAGGGTTTTATTTCACTTGTACTCCAGCAATTTGCCAACAATTATAATTTTTTTTAAGAACAACATGTTTTAAATTTTATCTAGTTATAGTGACATTTATTTTTGTAGAACATCCATGAAACAAGTAATTTCCTGTTGTCACTTAATGTATGTAAACAGTCATTCCAAAAAACACATTGTCTTGTGCCGTGCGATGGGTCCAGGTTGTTCCCTTCATTGTGCCCCGAGTTCCCTTGTACAGGCTCCAGGCACCCCCTTACAGTTTTACCTGTGACTTTTACAAAGTACTGGAGTGAGCTTCCAAAAATGCTAAATAACTGTCTCCTCGCAGAAAACTTCACACATCTTTGAATCATCTTATGTGGTGCATCCTCCATATTCAATGTGAATTAGACTTTACTACAGAAATAATAACACACTAGAACTAGCACATTATTTAGCACATGATATGCCTTACAGCAGGAACTACTGTCAGAGCTGCTGTTACAGAACATGATTCAATACCTACTGACCAATCAGATTTGAGAATTTATCAGCTAGTTATCTTCTAGGCTCCACGAAGAGCCAAAACCTTAGACATGTGACAACAACATCTCTCATCAATGATGTTTGCTGTCACAAACAGTAAATTATACTCCAAATATTGTAAAAATGTATTGAAAAGAAAGGAAGAATGTTTACTGCTCTCCCAAAGTAGGTGGGATTAATCACAAAATCGCAATCAGATTTTTAGTCAGAATATATATATATATATATATATATATATATATATATATATATATATATATATATATATATTATGACAGAGAACATTTAAGCTGTCATTAAAATTGACTTGATTAATAGTAAGAGTGGTTTTGAGCAGCTGATATCTTAACAGTACATTCTTAAAGAGAGGAGGGAATCAAATTGTGGAAAATCTGAGACTATAGGACAAAAATGGAAAAAAGTCACACGCACACACACACACACACACACACACACACACACACACACACACACACACACACACACACAAGAGACTGGAGGAAATCTGAAAGAGCCTGAAGGGCAGGATGGTGGAGACACGGTGTCTACACCCTAAAGACGGCTTAATAAAGTAGGAAATGTTTAACCGATGTTAGCTCTCCGTGAAAGGCCAGGTGCAGGAGCTCTGGCAGGACCACACTCTCCTCCTCATTATTTTAAAAGCCTCTCAACATTCAACATTATTTATAAACCTATTAGTCTGATAAATCTTTGTTGGAAAGCAAATAAAAGTTCAAGGAATACAAGACGGGAAAAATTGATAAAAATCGGACCATATCCTGTTTTTGCTCTTTCCACACTACTGGGTTGAGTTATGTGAAAATTAAAGCAGAAGAAGACCACCAGGAACATGTTCAGATGCTTCCTGTATTGCACCAAGCGTAATAATCTGGAAATGCCCTCGTGCCAATGAGCTAGTGCCAGCAGTCTGACCTCTTGCTCTCTAGTCATGATGCCTGTGTAGGACACAATCTCTCAGTATCCGCACTTCCCTCAACATAGCCCATCCATGAGTAATAGAGATCACTGGCTGAAGGTTGAACTGAAAGCAAGGAGTGTGTGTGTGTGTCTGTTTGCCTTCAGGGTTCGAGCAGCCATTGCAGCAGGAAAGGAAGACTGCCAACAAAACAAATCTGAGAGCAATAGTACCATGTCCTGATTATCTATTCAATCATTCGTAACCTATTTCCTGGGAAAACTGGAAGTGTCACCACTCAAGCTTAAATCATCCGCTCCTCTAATCAACGCCAGTGTTCTGATGCCCCTCCGCTCTGCTTTCTGTCTCCTCCATCACGCTCACTCTCTCACTCTCTCTCTTTCTCTCAGTTGATTGGAGAGCCGGTTGATTCCGTGGTGAGCCGTGCCAGATGTTGTCATGGCCAGAGTTCTCAGATTTACAGCTGTGTTCTAACAGACATAATTAAAGTGAACCGTTAAGCTGAGACTGGGGCAGAGATACTGTGTGTGTGTGTTTTTTTTTTTTCTTCTGCTTTTCAAATTCTTGTTCCAGAGAAGGCAAAAATATGTGCCCTCATTCAGCTGCTAACGTCCTCATTTGTGATGTACATTTCTTTGACAACTTGGTAACTACAACTCCAATCTGAGTGCTAATTTTAGCATCTTTAGTTCTTAGTTCTTTCTCGGTACCAAACAACCATGTCTTAAAATGACTTTAATTTTTAGACATTATCACAGAAATGTAGCCTAAGCAATATGGTGTACTGAGATGGTTGTTGTGATACATCTGCACATCTTAGTGCACTTTTCTGTAAGTATTATGGGATTATCTCAGCACGTATACAGAATTAACTGGCTTAATACCTACTCATATGTTAGATGCTACAATTTTTTGTTAAACAATTTATTTAAACGGCCAATTAAAAAAATAATAATATAAAAAAATTAACAAAAAAATCAAAATAGGTCATTCTTATTTTGTTGACACATCGTAAAATGCCATAGAGTCCAACATTGATGCACTTGGTTGTCTCTTTTTTTAACCAGACTTAAATAATATATGCAAAAAATTTTAACGTTAATGATATTTAACAGTGCATTGCAAAACAGGTTATCTTAGCAAGTATAAATATACTATAGTATAATATAGTATAGGATATAATATAGTATAGGTATATATAGGTAGATAATATAGTATAATATAGTATAGGAAAATTCAACTAATATTTATTTTCATTAAATTGTTTTTAAAGACAAAAAAATTCAAGTTCTATTATCTGCTGTCACAATACAGGATCGGACGCAGGTGCAGGTTTTCAATTGAAAGTAACAAACAAAACAGAGACGCAATCCAAGGGCAAGGTCAATATCAAGGCAAGAGTCAGGTTATGATCAAACAACATGAACTACAGCAGGCAGACAAGAGCAAGACGAGAATCCCAGAAAGCCAATCAATAAACAATGGCTTTGTGTAGACTGATACAAAAGCACAGAGCACATACTTCACAGTGTATGCGTGGATTAAGAGTCCTTAAATACTGTATGTGATTGAGACCAGGTGTATGCAATCAGTAATCAGGTGACCATGAACATGAGAGTGTCTGTGGTAGATGAGCGGTGACCATGTTTGTAGGCCACACTGTTGTCTGGGAGTTGTAGTAAGACACAGAGTCCAGCATTGACATGACGTCTGCAGATAGATAATAAGAAAAATGTACTCTTGAAATTTATGAATATGTCTAGAAATAGGCTATATCTTACATTTGTTGTAAATGGTAAATGGTAAATGGCACTTATATAGCACTTTTATCCAAAGCGCTTTACATTGTGTCTCATTCACCCATTCACACACACACTCACACACCAATGGTAGCAGAGCTGCCATGCAAGGTGCTAACTTGCCATCGGGAGCAACTTGGGGTTCAGTGTCTTGCCCAAGGACACTTCAGCATGTGGAGTCATCCGGGCCGGGAATCAAACCTCCAACCTAATGATCATATATATACATATATATATATATATATATATATATATATATATATATATATATCTGTACTAAACTCTGTAACTCTGAAAAACAACTTGAAACATGAAGTGTTTTCATATAAATAAAATATTTTTTTTACTAAAATGTCATAATTTCATGAAGCATTGTCAGTAAAAAAAGTTTAACATATTTCCATTGAAACTATGATTTGTATCACAAAATGTTCGGGGAAATGGAGACAACATGCATTCACATGATGGTTCACAAATTTTCCTGCTGGTGTTTTATTGGTTTAATTTAGTAGAGGCATGTGATAGATGATGCCACACAATACAAACTTTTTTGTCTTTTTACATTATTAAAAAAAAAAGCTAAACTTCATGGAACATGTAATTTATTGTGTCTTCAAAAATCCTCATATGATATTCATCCATATTATAATGTAACGTGGTTTTACATAATTGTTATTTGATGTTAAGTAGATGATAGAAACATGCTCAACTTGTCTCTTTTTCATTCAATTTCTCTGCTGCGCTTCCATGCTATCCTGTGGGTGAGTAGTCTACAGAACAGCTGGTTGTATGCAGATGCGGGTGGAGGGTGAGATGCTAACACGCTAACACCTGTCTGCCGGACCTCCTGCCAGCTTCGTCTGACAGCTCTGTATGTTTTGACTAATGATGTGATTGATGGACAAAATAAGAGAGACTCCACAAGCGTACACACATATGCTCACACTCACGCTCATCTCGCAATCCAATATGTGATCATGTGCTAGCTGTACAAGTGTGAGTGCACACTCAGCCTCATCCTGATGTCTGGTAAAGGGTGTCAGTAAGTGTCAGTAAGGCCTCATCGTGTAGCGGCTGAAGGTGTATCTTCCTGCATGGCTCATTAGCCTGTAATGACAGAGAAGCCCCTTCAGTGCAACCCTAAATGAGAGAAAGGTAGAAATGATGGACCATGATTCATGACACTGGACAGCAGGGTGGTATACCCATTCACATCACAGCCAGTCTATTTCTCGACATGTGCAAGGAAGCATTTATCCATTGACCAGTGTTCACTGCTTCTCATCACAAAGTTTATCTGTGAGTCTGAAATAAAAATTTTTTCCCTTCAAATCCTATACTTCGGTCACAAAATGGCTTAAGAAGCATGATTTGTTTCCATACATTGACATGTTTCCTTTTGAAACATGGAAGTTTGACTGATTTCCCCCAACAGCTAATAGTGAATGAAATATACCATAACTCTCACCAATACCAAGTAAGATTGTGTGCGATTTCTCTCGGAAATTTTCCCCACACTCTGCCATGTTTGGTGCCCTAGACCAGAGCCTTCCAATCACTGTGTCATGGATTCATACTATCATTTGTTATCAGCCTGCAGCAATGCAGCAGTGAGGGCATTAGGCTTTCTGCTGGGGTGAAAGAAAAGACTGGCATTTAACATGAGGCAGTGAAATAAAAGTGAGAAACGATCTTTGTGAACAAGCTAAACACACACACAAACATGTTTTAATATCTCCAAGTGCTCACTTGCTCAGTCATAAACGCACATTAGCTGTATGATACAGTATCGGCATGCCATCACTTAGAGCATCACAGACGATGAAGCTTATGACTGAGATTGTAAACATTTGAGCCAAGATCAATCAACAAATTTGGAGAGGGAATGAGTAGACACATACAATTCAGCAATGTTTTCACCACACAAGAAAGGGAATTAGTAAGTCGAGAAGTTGGGTGACCAAAAATACATAAACAATCTATGTCTGGTGCTATTGTAGAGGAATACCGTCAGGTTGTTTATGGGGGCGGGTTATGAGTTTGAGAAAGCATTTGATGATTAGACACAAATTAGACAAGAACAGGATGAGTGAGATGATCAATTATATATTATATATATATATATATATATATATATACATATATATATATATATATAATTCAATTTATAATTTATCAATTTGTATAGCGCTTTTTTACAATGGTACATTGTCTCAAAGCTTTACAGAAATATCATTTTTACATTTTTACATTTTACAAGCGACTTACTGATGAGACCACATTCACACACCAATGGTAGCAGAGCTGCCATGCAAGGTGCTAGCTTGCCATTGGGGGCAACTTAAGGTTCAGTGTCACCTTAGGGATCACCCGGGCCGGGATTCGAACCGCCAACCCCACGATTAGTGGAATAGTGGACAACCCGCTCTACCGACTGAGCCACACCCGCCCATATATATAAATTATATATTATATTATAATTATATTCCCACCATTTGGCCTAGAAATGGTATTTAGTAAAATTAAATTAAGCATACAGTAGCTTCAAAGAACATTCGCTCGGCTTGGGGAACATTTGCCTCTCACACCTCAAGGGTTGGGAGGCCTCGTTGCCTGACTTCCCTGGGCTAGCCTCCCTGCGACATGTAGGATAAGCAGTACAGAAAATGGATGAATGGATGTCCACAATCCATGTAAAAACAAGCTAAAATATCAACTTGTAATTCATGTTCACTGCTAGCTTTTCTAAATGACTAGTGCATTAATAGGCTATGCCTTGATGAGGCGTAAAAACAGGAAACAAATCCAAAAGCTTCAACATGAGTTGATCAGACATATGAGATTAAACTGATAACATCTGAAACCTAAACCAAAACAAAGCATTTGCTCCCAAGTAGCACAACAGAAAACTATTCACGCTTTCATCAGGAGATTGTTTCGTTTTAACCGCCATGATGCCACAGCTTTCTTTGAGTCTAAGACCTGGTTGTGCTCTCTGGGTGGGAGAGATGGTGTTAGTCTCTCACCTGTCAACCAGAGCAACATTAACCAATCATGGACATCTGTGAACTTATCTACAGTATGTGGAAGAGGGTAGTGGGCATGAGCAACAGTTTTTAAAAAGATATATTGGCTGGCTTCATGGGTCTGGGAGGACAGATGTTGTGGGATGGGGAGAGATAGCTAGTGAATGGGAATTAGCAAATGTCTGAATTGGGATAAAATGAGGTTAAAAACAACAACAATAAAATAAAACAATATTTTTCTCCTTGACTCAATGTGGGAAAAGTACTATTCATGTAATGTGTTATTATATGGAGTTCTCATCAACGTTGAAACCAAGGGAATGTCAATAAATTATATAAAAACAAATAATAGCATCGAAATAATATCAAAATACCGTCTGGTTCTTTTCTGGCACATACATTAAAGCTGATAAATTGCTTTGATTATCAACACACAGCAGTTAGCTATTGCCTTACACAAAGTAAAATATTTTACACTATTTAAATGATAGCAATTTTTTAAATGAAGCTCTGTGAAATGGATCTGATTACATAATCATTATTATTATCCTCATGATTCTACCACACTTTGATTTGCATTTCCATTCATTTGTTGTACTACATACAGTTCAGCCCTGTGTGCTGTTCATGTAAATTAAAGGTGCCAGACTTCCAACAGTCATGAATAATACTTTTCTTTGCTCTGAAAAATGCGCAAGGAGAAGTAGCCTTTCTGTCTTACAGATCAAGCGTATGATTACGACTATCGTGTTACATAGTGACGGATCAAGGGTCACATATCCACAACGTAACCTATAACTAAATACTCGGATAGAGCAAATTGCAAATTTTTTTTTTTTTTTAATTATATAATTAAAACGTGATTGAGGCCCTGGAGCCATACAGAGTGCTGTGATGAGTGATATTAATACTCAGGATACACAGTAACACAGTGTTCACTTTGGGAACCCAGTGGAAGGTATTAATAACTGAAAAAGAAACTGTGTGGTAAATTCCCATAATAAGAGATTGGCAATTCAGAACTAGGAAAAATTACTCAAGAAGAAATTTCTTTACTAGTAAATGTAATAGAAAGACTTCATTTGTGGAATTGGTCAAATGTTGACACATGAGTATTTAGCTTTACAGAAGTCTTGGAATAGTGTTTTCCAAATACTCAACACACACACACACACACACACACACACACACACACACACACACACACCCAGTATGCAGAATTTATGGAAATTCAGTTATTCTGAGCTGGCAAATTATATCACATTGTTTAAGATGATGCGTAATTGAACATTGCACAGTGAACATATTTTTTTGTTCAAGAGATAGTCTGTGCTTTTCACATTTATTCTCATGTCTTTGAGGAAAAAGCATGCCAGATTAATATCATGGGCCTCATTTTCCATAGAAATCAGAGAAGCATGTCTCACTGATGACAAACGAAGGAGGGGGAGGTTGAAGGAGAGGATAGCACATCCTTGTAAGCAACCCTGATGAAGACCAACAGCACTATCATTAAGAAATCCCCAGCAGAGGAGGGGAAAAGACAAAAAAAAAATGATGGTGCCGTATTTTGATTAAGGAGTTGTCTCTCAAAAATCTTTGGCGCAGAGCGAAAACAAGATGTTTTTCATTTGAGCTTAAGATTTATGCCTTTGAAAAATGTGGAAGTGGAAGTTGAATAATGGCTTATTGGCATGCTTTGCTTTCTTAATAGCTGTAATTGCTCATTTTTCGTTCTTTTTTCTTTTTCTTTTTTTTTTTTTTTTGCAAAGGCCTTGCTGCTGTTTCCTTCCAGTACGATGAAGGATACGTCTGCTGCGTGTTAATACATGATTTAACAGAAAAGCTTCCCCCCAAGATAGAACTACACTCTGGAGAGAACCTCATTTATTCTGACTGCACAAAACGTGGTAACTTACTGTTGGGAAAGTTGGACATAACTCTTATCTACCTGTAACTGCAGATAAGCTCATTCTCATCTCAAAGTGCTTTAGACAAGCATATAGTTGTTTAAGGGAATTGTCCTAGCTGAGGCAGAATAAGACATAATGTAATGCAGATTATATTCAGAGATAATTTTCATAAGGATTTAATGCAATTGTGTATGCATGTACCCAAAGGCACTGTGTCTATAAATCGACCTTATGGATTTGAATTGCAATAATGTCTGATTATTAATGATTATGGGATTAATATCCATCCATCCATCCATCCATCCATCCATCCATCTTCAACCACTTACTCCTTTTCAGGGTCACGGGGAACCTGGAGCCTATCTATGGGATTAATATGTGTTTGGAAAACATGTGAAAGTGCATGCTTTGCCCTGGAATTGCACATTTTTACACATGGTTCAATTATTGTCACATATTCTTTTTTAATGTCTTTTTTTTTTACATGGAACATGAAAATAACTGAACAATATGTTAAAAAAATTCACATACAGTGGTGTGAAAAAGTGTTTGCCAAAATGAGTGGGCCAAAATTCCTCCAGGACGCTGTAAAAGCCTCATTGCACGTTATCGCAAACGCTTGGTTGCAGTTGTTGCTGCTAAGGGTGGCCCAACCAGTTATTAGGTTTAGGGGGGCAATCACTTTTTCACACAGGGCCATGATGGTTTGGATTTTTTTTTCACCTTTAATAATAAACACCTTCATTTACAAATTGCATTTTGT
>JAFFST010049884.1:10632-24549 GCA_022414735.1 Noturus placidus
GCCAATCCATTGCAGGGCACAATCACATACACACTCACACACCCATTCATACACTACGGACACTTTGGACACGCCAATCAGCCTACCATGCATGACTTTGGACTGGTGGAGGAAACCGGAGTACTCTGAGGAAACCCCAGCAGCACAGGGAGAACATGCAAACTCTGCACACACATGGTCATGGTGGGAAAATACATTAACCATGTATGTGAAAATAAATAAAGAACATAGGAAAAAAAATACATACAAAAATGTGAATCATAAAAAAAAAATGTATGTCAGGGATTGTAAAGGAATGCAGATGCAAGTGCAGATAATTTGTGAAATACAAACAAAACAACTAAAACTGTAAAAACAAAAACAATAGCATGTGATACTGTAGCGTACACAACTACAACAAAAGCTTGGTAGTGAGACACTGAAAGACTGGAACTTAAATAGTGGTGATTGCAAGGCATAATGAGACACAGGTGAGAGTGATTAAAGAGACATGTGATGTGCTGGGGCTGATGGGTATGACCATGACAGTTCACATGGGAAAATAAACTAATTGTGTAAAAATCACATACAAAAAAAAAAAAAAAAAAATTGTTAAAAAAAAAAAAAAAAAAAAAAAAAAAAAAAAAAAAAAAATCATGTAAAAACTTTATCTGAAAATTAATGAATTATAGTCGATAAATAATGTGAAAAGAAGTGAATCATTTGAAAAAAAAAATCCCATTTGAAAATGTATTACTTACTTGTAAATGATCAAATATGAAAATTAAGAAATCGTGAATAAATCACATGAAAATAAATTACTTATTTATAAATAATCTAACAATAAAAATATATAAATATTGATAAATGATCTAACAAATGTGAACATGAATGAATCATTTGCAAAAAAATGAGTGTGAATGTAAGTGAATCAATCATATAAAAATGACAAGTGAAAGTAAATGAATTATATGAAAAGATAACGTAAAAATAACTGAATCATGTAAAAATCACATAAGAAAATAAACAAATTATGTATAAAACTTCACATAAATAAATAAATAATATGTAAAAATCACTTGTGAAAATCAGGGAATCGTGTAGATAAACATCTTGTGACACGGGCACTATGTAAATATCTCGTGATTTATTATGTGAATCATGTGATTTATTCTCGTGTGAAGTATGTGTAACTTCTCTTTAAGGCAAAGACAAAAAAGCAACACTATAACATATCTTTGATTGTTAGAGTTTGCGTTCTGTGGTCCTGCATGCATAATCTCTGTTTACTGTGCGCTTGTATTCCTCCTTTGTTCAACCATCGCAGGACCTCTGGCTATACGGTCAGTGGCGATCTGAGTTTGCTTGGCCTGCTGATCCAGCTCTGACAGCCTGCCGCCTCACGGCACTCCCTCAGTGCCTGATTTAAGACGTAACCCAGAACCTGTTCTGCCACTGTCAACTCTCTCCTTCTCCTATTCCCAACAGACCCAATGTCTCTACCACTGCCAATCCTAACGCAGACTAATGCAAACGCAATTCCCGGACCCTTCCTTCGAGAACTCAATCATCTCTTCCTAACATACATACAGTTTATAGAAAAGTGAGAAAGAAGAACGACATGAGAGTGGAAGAGTGAACAGAAAAAGAGGAGAGACAGATGGGATGATGCTCCACATGGCAATGCCATCATCGTCCTCATCAGCGCTCCAAATCCATCCAGCACCATGGGGGAATGTGCACCGAGTATCGCTCCACCGAGAACTAGGCGACTGGGACTCTCTTCCCCGCCTCAGTGCTCCAATCTGCTGCCCATAAACATCTCCATTTAGCACGCATCTGGATCTGCAGCTAATACAGAGTGCTTCATATTTTATCCATGCAGCCTTTTTCCCCAGGCACACTGGATGATGTGTGTGTGTGCCTAAGCTTATACATGATTTTTTTTTAAGCACAGCACAAATTTAAACACAATTACTTCAATGCTCATACTTTTAATAATTGTGTGTATTGTCTTGCATTATTAGTTATCAGTGTATATACAGTATAAGGATGGCATGACAATAAAGGACAATACAAAGATGTCTTGCTGCAATGGGATGGGAATCAAAAACTTGGTGCAGCTGGGAAACTCTAGAAAAGTTTTGCAGCATTAAACAGACTTTAGTAGTTATACCTAGCAGTTTTGACACCATCACAACTTTTAACTTTTAACTAGCGTTGTCTATAATCATATGCACACACCCATTCTTCTCATTCACTGTATACAAGATACACTATATGGCCAAAAGTTTATGCACACCTGACCATCGCACCCATACAGTATGTGAGCCTTCATATGTTCACAATTTGTACAGATTGTATGCTGTATGATGTAGCATTACAATTTCTCTTTACTGGAATTAAGACCGCAAACCTGCTCCAGCATTACAGTGCCCCTAGGCACAAAGTGAGCTCCATGAAGACATGATTTGCCAAGGTTTGACTGGAATGACTTGAGCAGTCAGTACAAAGCCTTTGAACACCTTTCGGATGAAGTGGAATGCCTACAGTACCCAACCTTACTTTTCTGGCTGAACGAGCAAATCCACACAGCCTTGTTCCAAAATCTTGTGGAAAGCCTTCCCAGAAGAAGGAGGTTATTATAACAGCAAAGCGAGATTAATTCTGGAATGGGATATTCAACAAGCACCTTTTGATATGATGGTCAGGTAACCCCAAATTTTTGGCCATATAAAGCATTGATTAATTAATTCATTCTTTAGTAGCCGTTTTATATTGGTCAAGATCACGTGGAAACGTCAGTTTGGGACGTCGGTCCATCAAAGAGCAGCATGCCCACATGTCCACATGTCCGCAAATCTTCCTACCAGCATGTTTTAGAAAGCAGGAGGAAACTGGCGAGAAGAGAGGACACATGAAACTCCACTCACACAATAGCTCACGCTCAGGATCGATGCAATACATAGATAGTTCTATATGGAAAACTGCATGGCACAGCAATATTGTGTTTCAGCCAACTCTAAAACACAGTATCATCATCTCACAAACAATCAGAATGTTGACAATATTAAGTAGGTTTACGGTATTAAATAGGTTAAAGCTGCCATGATGTGAAATATATATTTTTTAGCAGTGAAGTTGGCAGTAGTGGTAAAGCCAAGAAAAAATTATATTGTTGTACTTTTGCTCTGTACTATGTGTCAGGTGTATGCAGGAAATCTGATGTGTTGGTTATGTGAACAAAACTGCTGATACTCAAAATTGGACGAATTCAGACAAGGTTTAGCATTTTGTTAGCACTGTGCTTTGGGAAAACCACTTAAGCACTTACGCAAGTAGAAATGCAAGTTATTTTGTTCTAGCTTTGTTGATAGCATTATTTGATTGGATATAATAGCAGCTTGGTAGATGTTCTGTGGCTCTAACTTAATGTGATATATTAGAATGGTTGCATGTCTTGTGTGTTAAAATGTCTGGTGATTTACCGAGTTTATGTGATGTAACTTCATTTAAAACAAGTTAGTGTTTATTTAGTATTAGCTAATACCTGTAATGAAAGAGTACTCTAGCGTTTCAAAATACACAATTAACAGGTTCCATGTTGATTATGAGCAACCCTTGGATAGCTGAGTCAAGTTTTATTTGCCTTATTGTTCACACATGTGCATGGAATTGGTTCAATTTGTGGGTTTTTGCACTCACTTACTCATGATTGGTCGATTAAAAAAAAAACCAAAGACAACCCTACGAGTACTTTATTAACGTTCATCTGCTTCTCAGAAAGAGCTTGTTCCATTGTTTGTATTTATACAACTGTTAAATCATTCTTAAATTCAAGCTTAATTGAAAGTATAAACATTATTTAAAGCTGTTTGTATGTAAACTGATGACAAATGGCAACCAGACAACCGCTGTTTGAAACACTGGCTTTAGGTAAACTTCTGCTAAATGGGTCACACCACATTTTGGCTATTTCTGATGGGAGCTTTAAACAGTACATAAACATTTTAACACATCCTGTTCGTCGCAGTTTTTCAGACTGTGTTTGGCATAAACACCTCAAATAAGATTTCTTTCTGGTCTGCATTAATGCTTGCAGATACAGTGCTACACTATACTTCCTGTTCTTCAATATGCAAAGCTCTTGTCAGACAAGCCTGGATTGAGAGGCTACCAATTACAGCGACAGGACAAGAGAGATACTTATCTGTCTTCCAGACTTAGTTCATCGCCACAGCCATGGAAATGCTTTATTGATTGACCATCAGGAAGCTAATAACATGGGTTATCTACATGCAGCATGAGACAAGGTCTTGTTCCAGTGGCCTGGCTGTATCAGGATTTGAACTTGACTTGCCTGGAGAATGAGGTTGCAGAACCAGAACAGGACAGAGATCAAGGTTGAATGTTTTAAATTAGGGTGAAAAAAAGAGCTCAGATACCATCATACAATACCAAATGACACTATAGGATATAAGCCTAGTCTATGTTGTCATGGTATTGAACAAGAGGCATGAAATGACAACAACCTGGACATACCTGTATTTCACAAATACTGGTGGCATAGGCATGATATAGCAGCATCTTCCTTCAATACAAGTAACCTGATAAAACATCTTAAAGTATGGTAAGATACATCACAGTACCTTTAATAGAGAGTGTGTAGAATGCTGACCTGAGTGCGCAGCGAGAATGGTAATAAAAATTGGCAAAAGGTTCTGTGAATAGCTCGTACACCAAGATATTCCTTTGTAGACATGGAATGGTGAAGCAAAGCATGCAGAGAAGCTGTCACATATGAGAGTAATTCAGTTCTGCGAGCACTGAGACAGAGGTGCTTCTTTCTTCGTTGCTTGTGAGTCATGTCAACTTGCACTCATTATATAATGACCATGCTTGGTGATACTCACGTCAGCCATACTATTTAAACTGCATAAGATTTTAAACATAAAACTCAGCAAAGATTAATTAATTGCAGTCTGAATGTCAGTGCTACTCCATTCTTAGAAACAACCAAAAAAAAAAAAAAAATCTATTCTTTCCAGAATGTTACAGAATAGAAGATACCAAAATTTCACCATGTGAAGAGTTTTGCTGGCCTGCCACACACAAGGGTACATCCATTATACTTTTCATACTTTCGCCTGGAAATGTGGATATAGTGTAAAATGATTTGTGGTGCACTCCAGTGACAAGCATAAGTACATTTTTGTATCCTTTGTTTTTCCTGAGAGTGTGTTGAAATTCATTTGTGCACATAGTGCAATAGTTTCACATAGAATCAATTTTCTTACATAGACAATGTGTGTTTCTTACCACTGCTGTATGTGTATGACCTGAAATCTATCGTTTATGCAGTGAAAACCCGATAATCAGGTTATGTTCCTTCTAGATGCATGTATATAAACAGTTCTCATCCAGATTCTCTTTAAACCCTTATCTTTGATTGTAGAGTTGGTACCAAATATTCATCTATAGTGCTGATGTTCATACTTATGGCAGCACTGCATAGGCTATATACTGTATATACTGTACATTTTATGACCATATTTACAGTCTGATGTCTTTGACCCTGAAACTTCTTGGTCACTTGTAAGCTGTAGCTTAGCCTAAATTCACTCTTAAGTCTTTTTCTCTGGTCATTACAGAGTCATGAAGCTGATTGGTAAAGGCTTTTGAAAGCTACTGTCAGAATATCGACTGAGCAATCTACATTTGAGCAGTTGGTGGTTGACATCATTTCACTTGGAAAAATGCTTATTTAAGCACATTGGTATTGAACGTCATGTTCAGGTTGTACTTGTTGACTTGTGGCATGCATGGTCATGAACATGTCAAGTACATGTATGCCAGCGTGGGAGTGTGTGAAGCCTGTCTGTAGGGTGAATGGGTCCGTGGCGTCCACACATTAATCACTGTGACAGAACAACTCATGTCCTCTACCAAGCTGTAGTCTCCTGAGAAATCTCTGACCCCTAATACACACCAACATACATTCTTATAATCTTGGCCCCATGAACATATTGCTCCACTAAATTTCTCGACCTCATTTTTGTCCCTTTTTCAAAGAGTATTTCCTAATCAGAGAATGCCTGATGATGGACCACTGGTGTTAAACAACAAATCCTTAGCTGGTCATTCTTTTCAGGCAAAAATGGGAGTGTGTGATAAGAAAAAAGAAGATTACTGAACCAAAGTCCAAGGTTTCTGTAATACTCTTGGGAAGAACCAAGATTACATTTCAGTCCAGGCTCATGTCAAACTGCGCCAGACGGGACAGGAAATTGTGTCCCTGTCACTGGGACGCTGGAGAAAAATGTAAATACCCTTCCCCGGAAAGGACACCTCATATGCACCCTGGGGTCCCCGGCGTAGCCCCCCAGCTCAGCATGTCCATCTTGTCGGATCTGCCTTTTTAATACCACGTTCATATTGTCTTTTTTCATGGCAGCCATCATGTTCACTTAGCTAGAGGGATCTGCTGCTGCTGCCTGGCTAGTGGAGTTTAGAGCGGCACAACAGAAGAGGAGGAAAGAGAGAGACACTGAGATAGAAAGAGAGAGAGATGTGGAGTGGATAGGGAGCACTGGCATGAAGGCATGTGTTTAAAACCCAGGGAGAGTAAATACACAGAGCAATTACCATGTTAAAACAGTAAAAACGGGAGCTGCCTATGAGTGGGCCGTGCTGAGGAAATGTCACTTTCTTAACATGCCTCTCTTGTCAGCTACATTTAAAAGATTGGCAGAAACTAAAATAAACAGCATGGTATGTAAAGGAAACTCTGTCTGCTGTGGATTTCCCAGAACGTGGCCTGAAACTCCAAACCTCAAAAAAAAAAAAAAAAGGCTACCTGTCCTCCTGAGAAATAGCAAAACAGAATAACTAGATATTAGATACTGCAAACAAAGTCACTGAACCAAATTCTTATTTCTAAGGACTGTTGATTGATGGATCGCCAGAGTGCCCTGTTTCTTAGTGCAAACTGAAAATCTTTTTTTGTCTTAGCCTGATGTGACAGAAGTCTGCAAATTCAAGGACAGCTTCCCATACTTTATACTAATTAAAGTGCATAAATTAAACTTCTAAATGTATTTCAAGCATATTAGTAAAGGTACAAGAAAGAGTCAAAAATGCAGGTAACATCTGGACCTCAAATTCACACAATGAGTTTTGTAACTGGTGCTAAATTAGTTGCCTGTCACTAAGGAATCAAAAAACATAGACAAACATTAACCAAATCTAAGTAGTTACAGCTACAAGCTATCCAAAAACTCACAAAGGTTAGTTAGAATGACAACAGGTCTGTCGAATGCTGCAACTAGCATGCTAAAAGGCAACTGATAAGTAGCAATAGGTATTAGTTAACTTATTCTAAACTAAAAATGTTGATTTTAGAAAAGGTGAACCTGAAAATTGTGCTTAAGTACAGTAAGGAAGTAGGTGTACTTTGTGACTTCCTACCTCTGGTGTTGGCCTAACAGAAAATCAACCATGCAGAATTATTTTTGGTGTACAGCTGTATATAGCATGCATTTTAGCCTGTGATGGTGATTGTTATGTGGACATATGGGACGATATTAGAAGTGATGTATGCTTCCATCATTGCTAACACTAACACCTAGCTCCAACCCTGACCACCCTTATCACCATCAGCACAAATAGTTGCCATCTAAGAAACATCCAAAAGAATGTGTGAGAATGAGTTTCCACACCCGATTTAGCCATCCCATTCAGCAAGTCCCCAGGTGTGTCCAGTCCCATGTCCTCCTCTTTTGGCTGTGGCATTTACAATGTTGGAATAGGGTGCGATTTATCAATGCAAACTTAATAACATCTATTTGAATCTAACTAAAAATCAATATTTCATTACCAAATTGTTAGCAGGAATGAAGAAGGATGGCGGAAGTCAGGGTTGGGAAGGAGGTGTCAGGAGGTTCGATGGGAAGACGGGATGATTCATGGGACCTTCAAAAGAGTATGAGAGGGGGAGGCAGAGAGGAATCAAGGTGGGTGGGGTTTGGGGGTGGTGAGATGAGTGTTGTGGTGGTGGTTGGTTGGGGAAGGTGGTGGTGATGTGGGGTGCTTGGAGAGGCCCTACTCCCCCATGACCTTGGCAAGAGGGGAAAAATATATATAAGAAAATGAAAGCAACTGTCAACTCCCTCCAGGCCAGGATCAGCCCATAAATCATACCCAGAGAGACAGAGGGAGGAGGGGGAGTTAACTCTCACACCTACACACTTTCCTATACAGTACATACACAACCTGCAGGCCGTCTAGAGATCTGTCATAAGCTGCTCCCTAGATACTGTAGTTTAAGGGAAAAGGTTGTCTGGGTGTTTGAGATAGTCTATAGTGCAGAGATGTGTTGAAGTGTATTTGTCTTTTAAAAGTTCATCAGTTTCACCCAACATTTTCCTGGTGGTATGCAATAGTACAACCGGAGTTTGGAAGTAAGACCTTTCCTGAAACTCCTGCCTTGTTGTTAATATATCTTCAACATCAAAAAGATAAAGTGAACACCAAAGTATGTAGGGGGAAACAAATCAGCATAATTTATGCAGCTGCAGCAAAGGATGCATCTTGTGTTTCTACACGGTTAGGTACACTACACTTCTAAAAAATACTTAAAGGTTAAATCTGGAATATTAAAAGGGTTGTCCATTTAGGGGAATGCTTAAGAGTTCACTGCAGAACCCCACAGAGTGTTTTCTTAGTAGAGACGTTTTCAACTAGAAGCTGTTTAGAAAAACTGAGAAACATTATCTATCTAATAAAACCCCATGGTTTGAGTCATTTGGAAAAGTGTTTCAAGTATTCATGATCTCAGTACTTTAAGGTTCTGTCAGGCATTTTGTTCAAAATGAGTTAACCACATACACTTTAATTTTTAATTTTATTTTAGTTATTTATAACTGGAATGTCAAAACTTGTCCCATGTCCCATATCTCAAAACATCTTTTCACCCAGATAGAACATTATATTACTAATGACACATATTTCCTGTGGCCTTTATCTATAATACCTTCCCACCTCTATCCTTGCCATAACTCCTAGACTTCAATCTTGGATCTTCAAAATGTATCAACACAAATCAGACATTGCCCAGAAATTTAGTCCCAGTTCTGAGATTTCCCCACATTTCTAAAGCTTTATTCCCTCTTTGATTATTGCAGGGGTGTGTGGCAGTTTCCAAAACTGGTGCACATTTTCAAGGTGTTGGTGTGTATGTGTGTGTAAGATCATTAACCTATAGGCCATTGGACTGAGAGAGACAGGATTGGGGATTGTGGAGTACAGACACAGTGAGATCACTTCTTTGCTGCCTAATCAATGGGTCATTGGGAACATTGATTCCAGCCTGCAAATGTACTCAAAGCTGTATATGCACTGTGTTGCAGAAACTTGCATCACATTCTCTTCCAATTTCCCCTAATCTTCTAAGATTACACTTTATAGAGATGGATTTGAGAGCTTAAGCCATTGTGTCCGACGTGTTCCATTTGTGTTGCGGCTGTCTCCATAACCATTTTAGATAAGGCTATGAGCTAATAGGCATTTCCCCAATCCAATGAGAGTGTTTAGGAGAACAAATGGTATTGTTGCACCTCCATTTTATTTGTATTACTCTTAGAAGATGGAGTGGCTTAAATATTTTGTTGCAGGGATCTATTTTGATAGGCATATTTGTTTTTCTACATCTTATACCCACAGATAGCGGATGTCTGCTGAATGTTCATGTCATGTACAGCCTTTCAAATAATTAAAGAGAGCATTTCCTAATTGAACAATCATATCAATGCATTCTCATACAGTATATCTGAAGCTCTATAAAGTTTGTGAGGGCACAGAATAGGACTGGAAGATAATCAATAATCATGGCCTCACACTTTAATTCGTATGAAAATGTATGAAATGATTAAGATGAAGCTTAGCAGTTGGATTAGAGGTTACTTTTTCTTTGAACTTCGTCCATATGAAATCTAACCAAGAGACATCACTATCTTCATTTGCTTGAGTTTCTCATGACATCATGTTGACACTATTCAAAATTTCTCGGAAATCCTATGGCTACTAGCAAAACTCTTAACCTTCAACTGCCTAGCTACAAATTTGGACTGGATTCTGTCATAGAGGTAGGTTGGTTTTAGTATAACCATCTGAACAAATATACAGTGGTAATGCTGCAGACAATTAAAAAAAAAAAAGTAAGCTGCACATGATACTTGAAGATAAAACCTTTTAAGTACCGCGATTCAAGAATGGACAAAGAAGTTTCTTGTCTCTTCTGTTTCTTGTCAATCGAGGAGATCTACCTGATAAAAACACATATCTATTATCATAGAAATATTCAAGCAAGCAAATTCAGCCTAAATCCCAGAGCAGTTTAAAATGTTATGCACACAGTTTTGACTTCTTTGAAATCCGCACACATTTCATTTAATGTCCAAAAGGCTGGAAACTAAAGCGTAATATATTTGATCTCCATGCCCACAGCCCTCCAGTCTCCCTCTCACACATGTTGGAAAGCCGATCCACTTTTTCGACAGGGCTCCAGATTGTGAGCGCATCAGGTGACAATTAAGACGTAACAAAATAAATTGTTTGCTGTCACTTTTGTTTACCCCTGCCATCTCACACCTCTCCAGCAGCCCCACAACAAAGCAGCGGCATCACATGTGCTACCACCGAAAGTCATACACAAACATATACATTTATTAACGCTTAAAAAAGGGATATGTATTTATGGGTGACATCCATTTGCAGAAGTTACTTGACTTGTTTTCGTTCTTTTCAAACGAGACCGTAACTTTACTCACCCTCATATAATTTCTTGTTTCAAACAGCACAAATATGGCATGCACACACTAAATAATTCATCGGCTGCTAACATTAAACAACTGTTAACACGCTCAAATAATTAGTTATGCTTGCTTGACATGTTTGCATCTTTAATAATTAATGCATTTGTCTTAATTACCAACAACAGTATTTTGGCCTTGTTATTCCTTTTCCAGGAAAAAAAAGGAAAAAGGCAATTATACCATAAATATTAATTAGATACCCTTATTATGATCTAGACAGAAAGGCAGTGGGAGTCTTAACTATTTTCTTTGGGTTTAAACAGAGTTATAAATCTTTCTTTTTCCCCTCCTGGACAGGTATCTACAGAGAGACATCTTTATCGGTGGCTTTGAATAAAATATAGTTGCACTTTAATATCTGCTTGAGCATGATCACATTTGGAGAAACATTAATGCTGTCAATGGTCTGTGATGATTAATGTAATAATTATAGTAATGTTATTAAGCAGAATTATAAATGCAATGGCATTAATCATGGATCTTCCTCTTTCAGCAGCCGCATATGTATTCTCTCTCAACTCAACGACTCAGTCGAGACAAAGAGCACAAAGAAGCAGTAGATAATTAGCACGAGAAGCACATTCCAAACTGTACAAGCTACATTTATTACTGTCAATCAAAATAGCCCAAAACTTTAGCCACTCGTTGGTCTCGAATGGCATCCATTTTGTTTTCTGAAGGATACCTGAGTAATGTTTGTGTCTGCTTTTGAGGTGTGTTTAACTCTCAGCTTGGCTAATCAGAATCAACATGCAGGTCCATCTTTTCTAAGATGCCCTATAGTACAGCTGTCAATGAGAAAGTGAATGACTTTGGGAGGTCTTTGACGCTAAGAGAGTGGGCGAGTGAGCCGTTTTCATTTTTCTGCCAGTAGATTAAAAGGCAAATGAACGACGCTCCTCAACACCCCAAATCGCCCCATGCCATTAATATTTCACACTGATGGCAGCTGTTTATCACAACAGGGCAGAATTAAAGATGGAGAGGAAGCGAGGGAGGAGAAAAAAACGAAGGATGTTATGGCCTGGGGTAGTCATGAAATATGCTAACAATCTGCAAACCACGAAATCCAGCACTGATTCAGTTCTCTGAAAAGTTATGATGCAAACGGAGAAGATTTGAAGCAGAGAAACAAGGTCTATATTTTCGAAATAATATACATTTGTGGGAAAACGGTCTTCATTATGAAGACCATCATGCATAGATATATAAGTGATTAACAGCAACCACATCAGGGCTATAATGCAGATCAGAATTAAATTTCAAATGATTTGGAGTCGTAGCGAGTAAGGCTTAAGGTCAGGAATTAACTTCATTGCTCTTATCTGTGTATTGTGCAGTATAATAGCCATGAAACATGTGGGCTATCAGTGACATCCTCAATTGGAAATGTCCATATTAGGCAGTATGCAAATGCAGCTGATGGGGTATAAATTCCAGGATGCGACAGTGAGCCAACATGGGGCAATGATTAAAACACGAACGCTGAAGATGAAGGGGTGGCAAATAGGAGGAGGAGAGAAAGCCGGTTAGGCCTGATATTATAATGGGTGAACATAGTAAGTGATAACCATCGACTGAACCGAAACCAGTCAATGAAGAAGAAACAAGTGCATCCTTCCTCAGGACGTGTTAACGGTGCTCTGCAGCTCCTTAGACGAGCAAGCACCATCGATAGCTGTCAGTCTCAAATGACTCCCTCTGTTAGTATGTGCTCACCGCAGCACATTCTAGAAATAGGATGCATTGACTTTTCAATCTCCTAATGTTCCAAATCACCTATCACAGTGTGCTATCACCACATTGTTATAAACTCTCAAAATGCAGCCTGTGGCTATATCAGGAAGATATTTCATTTATTTATTTATTTTGCAGGCTGCAAAAAAAAAAAAAAGGGTGGTGCAAAGCAGATAAGTAATTGGTGATAAATAAACGTAAATAAAAATGTGAGACATTTGAAGGGAGCTAACCACAAACGCATCATGTATCAGGTTCTGAAATGCCACAAAACTACAAAAAAACAAAAAAACCCAAAAAACAACAGATTTAAGGGCTGCTTTCGAAAGACATTATTTGAGCTTGACAGTCTTAATCATTCACGCTTTTCCTCTCCGTATTCCTTCTCTTTTCCAACTGCCCGTCATGGATTATTGAAATAGAAAAATAACAAATGGGGGGAAAAGGGCCCAGGAGCGGTATCAAAATGTCAGGTTTGTACTTACAGCTGTATGCGGCGAGACAGGGTCAAGGGCTTCAATTATTTGTATACGGTGCAGGCGGGCTCTACAAGAAAGGTTATGTCACCCACTAGCTATTTACCCCCCGATTTGAATGGGTCTGATATTCAACCGCAGGCCCAGTGGCACTGATACGGAACAGATCTCGCATTTGAGTGGAATGGAAAGAGCAGCAGGGAGAAGAGAGATTGACAGAGAGAGCGAGGGGAAAGGGGAGGCAGGAGGAGGCCTGTGTGGTGGTGGTGATGGTGGGGTGGGGGGGTTGCCGGGTTTTGTGTCACCACTCCCGCATGCGAACAAGATGATGGCTTGGTAATGTGCAGCTGATCCGTGCAAGATTGCGCCATGTTTTGAGATCCTTTGGGATGCAGTTCTGGCAATTCAGACCAAGCATGCCTGTCACAGAAGGGACAGGTTAAAACCTGAGCACTACTAGACCTTTTATATGGTCAAGCTCATAGACGAGCATGGCCTTACAAAGTTGTAAAAAATTACACACATACGCACAGACACACACACACACACACACACACACACACACACACACACACACATACAGTGGTGTGAAAAAGTGTTTGCCCCCTTCCTCATTTCCTGTTCCTTTGCATGTTTGTCACACTTAAGTGTTTCGGAACATCAAACCAATTTAAACAATAGTCAAGGACAACACAAGTAAACACAAAATGCAATTTGTAAATGAAGGTGTTTATTATTAAAGGTGAAAAAAAATCCAAACCATCATGGCCCTGTGTGAAAAAGTGATTGCCCCCCTTACTATAACTGTGGTTGTCCACACCTGAGTTCAATTTCTCTAGCCACACCCAGGCCTG
>JAFFST010049884.1:51769-66889 GCA_022414735.1 Noturus placidus
CCCCCCCCCCCCCCCCCCCCACTGTAACTACCTAAATGCAATATTTCTCTACAGCTTATGCTAAATTTAACACTATTCCTAAACTTTACATTCATCCATCTATTTCCTATACTGCTTGTACACAGGGTTGTGGGGAGCCTGGAGCCTATTCCGGGGAACTCGGGGCACAAGGTGGGAGGACATCCTGGACAGAGTGCCAACCCATCACAGGGCACTACTGCACACAATATAGACAATTTAATGATGCCAGTCAGCCTACAATACATGTCTTTGGACTGAGAGGAAGCCAGCGTACCTGAAGGGAAACCTTGAAGCAAGGGGAGAGCATGCAAGCTCCCCTCACACAGGGTGGAGGTCGGAATTGAGCCCCCAAGCCTGGAAGTTTTAGGCAAGTGGGCTAACCATGAAGCCCCCCCCCCCCCCCCCCCCCCTAGGGATGGAAACTGTAGTACCTGGAAGAAACCCCTGAAGCAGGTCAATACATTAAAAAAAGCCAATACATAATCAGGACTATTTTCCTGGTAGGTTCTGGCAGGTTTTTTTTTCTCTTTCTGTAATTAATATGTCTTGGTGAAGTTACACAAAATTTGAAAATTTACCAGTTATATATAAAATATTAAGATTGTAATAGTGGAAAGAAATAATGCATCACTATGGTTCATGTATTGCAATAAGTGACTTTCCGTTACATTCAGACAGTGCTTGATAATATGAATCTGTTAGAAATATTAAGCTTGCTTAGTGTATCTTAAAAAAAGAAATTATTAAACATTACATATATATGCAACTCAAGCAGCTTAAATCTGTAAACACTGTCTATCATTTCCCTTTGATTGGACATGGCTTTTAAAAGGCAGACATGGCATTAATAAAACAGTCTCTAATAGAAATATCATTCCCCTTATTTTTCAATCAGCCACAGCATCAGGCTAAATCTCCAATGCGTGACTTTAATTAAAGATTGATGGGTTGGCCATTCATCTGAAGCGCGCTTGATCCAGTAATTAAAATGACAAAAAAGATTTATTTATAGAAATTTGGTTGAACTCCTTCTTTCCACTGTCAGCAGAGCTGACTTTTTCTCTTTAATAAGGGAAGTAAGCAAATGTAATTTTCCCTTTTTTACCCCTCTCTTAGCTCTCTCTGTTTCCTCAATCAGTAAAAACACATCAGCATATGCAATTGCTCATATTCTATTAGTACAATGTAAAAACACACTCGTTTTCAGTTCTTCTGGCAACAAAGGCGGATGTGAGCGAGATTTGGGTTCCTGTCCGGAGGGGATGGCACAGATTTCATTACTCAATCAAACTTATTAAGTAAAAGAAGTTAAAGTTGAGTTTTCAATGGCCTTAGATCAGCAGTAACTGGAGATCACGAGAGAGAGAGAGAGAGAGAGAGAGAGAGAGAAAAAGAGAGAGAGAGAGAGAGTGAGAGAGAGAGTGTGAGAGAGAACTACAAACTAAACAGCTTTGCATTTTTATTTTGGTTAATAATTATGTAGTCTCTTGGAGTTTGACAAGGCCTCTAATGAGTTCTCAGAGGACTTCTGTTTTATTTGTTTGTTTGTTATTTTTAAGCTTGATTAAGTCCCACATATTTAACTAGCACAATTAAACCGAAGGGGGATACATTATAAGGCTTAACTTTCATGCACGTTTGTTTTTAGCGCAGGTTTATTCCTGTCAGTCTTGCTATTACCTAGGTGCTCTTTTGCTCTTAGCTGAATCACTAGTGGCCAATGATATCAAGAACCTGAATTATTCGTAGTAGTATGAGCAATGTTGTAATGCTAAATAAAACTCTGTGTACTGTCATGTTCATCGGAAAACTTGTTCAAATGGACTATCAATGCATTTGTCCAAAATATGACATTGTTCTTTTGGCTGCATTGCAGTTTCTCAGTTCCTTACAGTGCTACTTCTGGAATAAACTAAACTCAAAGAAATAAATAACATGTCAGACTAGTTTCAGATAATGTCTGTAACCAGCAAATTAGATTCCACCCAAAAACAAGCGCATTTTGCTAAGCACGAAGAGGTATTGTGTGTTTTGTTGTGCCCCTCCGGGATGCATTGTGATTCATTACATAGGGAAATGCGTGCTTGTGTTACACGCTAATCTGATGTATTAATACATATGTTTACTCCAGTGGAGACACTGACTAAAGGCATTTCAGGAGTATGAATAAGCCATTATTAACTCCCGCCTGTGCTCCAAACAATGAATCAGTTCTACTAAGTTCTGGGCACAGTGAATTAATGACACAGATCCACCATCTGTAAATCCCCTACAGATGGTGTAAAGTAGGCTTCCACCACCAAACATCCCTCACTTCCGTGGCAAACGTCCCGTTTCCCCTGGCCTGCGCTTTAATGTGTTTCTGTAACGTGACGAGATATGTGCTCTGGCTCCAGCTTCTGGCTCAAAGGAGCAAAGAAAACGGGGGTCAAAAAGAGATGTATTAAATGATTATAGTGACTGATGATATAGTCATTTTTTCCCCTAAAAATTTCTTTAATAGCATAATGGACAAATGATCTCCAGGAATGACAGAATTATTAAAAGAAAAAGAATTGAGTGATTTTTTCACATTTATTAGTAGGTACATTGTGGCTTCACTGGTCTCTGAGAAATAAATGTAACTGATTCTAGTGATGTCTGTTTTACAATTTCCTCTTATTAAGCCTCTGCCTCTGCTGATCCAGAGTTAATTTCGGCAGTCAACTGGCAACAAAGAGCAGAAGGGAAAAGCCAAGGAGGATTTATAATCTTTTCCCCTCATTTCAAATCAGAGAAGTGCAGGCGGCCACGATCGCACAGCACTGACCACAGAGTGCAAGTGCAGTGGTGGCTCCCCAGCACTCCCTCGATGAGATAAAAACATATTACCTTGTATGATGAATGTTGTTATAAACCGCACCTGCGATAAGATTCAAGCATTCATATTTTCCATCATGTTAATGCTGGGAAGATAAAACGGCAGAACCCCACCAGCTTCCACCTCTTTTTCTCCGTCAGCAGGCCCAAAGGATGGAGCAGAACTCTGGGTGTAGATGTCACACAGTGTTCTTATGCTGGACCAAGCTTTGCTAAGATCATAATAAAACCAGAAGTGCAGTAGTGGGAGAAAGCTGTAGCAGCAAGAGTCATGGATCGACCACGCAATTGAGCCTGCAGTAGGAAAAGTGTACATTTAAATCATTTAGCTGATTACAAATCATAAATAAAGTATCTCAGGTATTTACAGATGGGTATAAATAAAATTAGTATACACTCTACGGCCAAAAGAATGTGGACACCTGCTTTTGAAAATCTTATTTAAGTTCTACCACTCCAAACTTGCCAAACCATGGAGCCTGCTTTGTGCACAGGTTAACTGTCATGCTGGAAAATGATTGGTTAGTTCCAGCGAAGGGACATACTAATTCTACAGCATACAGTGCTGTTCTTGTGCATATCTCATACTAAATAATTTTAAATCTTCAAACGAAATACAACATAAAGCGGAGGTCTTCAACAGGGGGTCCGCGACCCCTAGGGGGTCCGCGGAGGTACTGCATGGGGGTCGCGAAAGTTTTGGTTGATTAGACATTTTTTTTATATTCCCCCCTGCAATTTTATGTTATGTTTATAAATGGCAGTGGCATGGCCACCCTACTCACTGTATCTCGCACATGTTTAAAACCTTTACACATGGCACTATAGGACCAGTTTGATATAACACAATTTCATACAATATATATAATTAGGGGGTCCCCGCTCCATCTCGCCATCAGTTTGGGGGTCCTTGGCCTGGGAAACGTTGAAGACCCCTGACATAAAACAAAGGCACCTGAGTAAACACAATGCAGTGTTTTTACTGAAGCAAAAAAAAAAAAACACCTATCACCCATGTGAAAAACTAATTGCCCCTTTTAATTTAAAAATCTGATTGTGCCACCTTTAGCAGCAATAACTGCAACCAGACACTTCCAATAACTGGAAATCAGTCTTTCACTTACTCCTAGGACTAGGACTAGGACTCCTATGCTTTGGATCATTGTCTTGCTGCATAATCCAGTTGCGCTTGAGTTTAAGCTTATGCACTGAAGACCAAAAATTCGTGTTTCCCTCAATTATTGCAAGTTGCCTAGGCCCTGAAGAAGCAAAGCACACCATCACACTGCCTCCACCATGCTTGTTTGTAGGTACGTTGTTCTTTTTGTGGAGTTCTGATTGGATAATGCCAGATGTAACAGAACCCCGTCTTCCAAACAATTCCACTTTTGACTCATAAGCCCACAGAACATTCTAGCAAAAGGTTAGAGGATCATCAAGGTGTGTTTTGGCAAAATTCAGATGAGTCTTAATGTTCTTCTGGGTTAGCAGTGTTTTTCACATCACCACTCTTCCATGGATGACATTTTTGTCCAGTGTCTTTCTGAGAGTTGAGTCATGAACAGTGACCTTTATTGTTGCAAGAGAGGACTGTAGGTCCTTTGATAATGTCCTTGGGTCTTTTGAGATTTCATGAATGAGTCGTTGCTGTGCTTTGGAGGAATTTTGGAAGGTCTGCCTCTTCTGAGAAGGTTCACTACTGTGCTGAGTTTTTCTATTTGGAGATAATGAATCTCACTGTGGTTCTTTGGAGTCCCAGAGATTTTGAAATAGCTTTGTAACCCTTCCCAGACTGATGTATTTCAATCACCTTCTTTCTCATAATTTCTGGAATTTCTTTTACTTTTGGCGTAGTGTGTTACTGGGTAAGACATTTTAACCAACTTCATCCTGTTGAAAAAGTTCTATTTAAGTGTTGAGTTGATTGAACAGGGTTTGCAGTAATCAGGCCTGGTTGAGTCTAGTCCAGCTGAACCCCATTATGAATGCAGTTTCATAGATTTGAGGAATTAGTAACTACAGGGGAAAATACATTTTCACACAGGCCCAGTTGGTATTGGATAACTTTTTTGCTTCAATAAATAACATTTATGTGTTTACTCAGGTTGGCGTTGTTTTATCATATAGTTTTTTTTTAATTTCTGAAATAATTTAGTATCAAATATAAACAACATAGAAAAAATCAGGATGGGGCAAATACTTTTTCTGCACAAAGACATTCTATACAGTTGTGTGCTTCCAATTTTGTAGCAACAGTTTGGGGAAGAACCACATATGGATGTGATGGTCAGGTGTCAATAAACTTTTGCTCATATGTAAATCTGTAAGTTTTAATAGCATACTTGAAGGCTCATTCGAATTATATAAGGAATAAATTTGATGGAGCATGCTTTTATAGGGAAATAGTTATGTTTAATTTCGTGGAACATCCACAAAACACATTCCTGTTATTTCTTATGTTTGAGCAGCTTTAAACAGATGTTCCCTCACCAGATTCTCTTTGTAATGTTACAGCGAAACTGCAAACTCCTCTGTTCTGAAGAGTTCCCCATGTTTACAAAGATTTACCTTTTACTACAGTTACAGTGCAAAGCACTGACACTGGAGACTCTTTCCAAAAATGCTAAATAAACATATGTGGAATGTCCATCACACAAGTCACTGTGAAGTTGTTATTATACAAACAATAATGTATCAGAATCATTGCATTAATATAACTTGTGTAGCTGGAATTTTAGTTACAGCTTCTGGTGTAGAGAATTAATCAATGCCTTCTAAATGTTTTTAATGTATAGCTCACAACATAAAATCAAGCATAGGTGTGAGGATATTGTGACAAAAAAGGAAGCTCTTATATAACTTCAAGCTCAATAACTTGAAATCAAGTTTAATAAATCAACTTAAATATAACAGCAGTTTTAATAAAACAAAAAAGAAGAGTACTTTTATGTTGAAAAATGTTTCAGATGTTTCAAATTATTGGATTATTAATTAGTACTAATCTGGGCTGTGATCATAAGGGGATCATGGAAAATGTTTTTAGACTAAATTTATGAGCAATCTAGTTATCAGATTTCATTACTAGGATCTCACAAACAGTTACAAAAGACATGCCGTGGTTTCCAATAATAGAGTTCAAAACAAATATGAAGACACACACACACACACACACACACACATACACACACACACACACACATATATATATATATATATATATATATATATATATATATATATAAAAACAAAAATGACACAAACAACACAGAAAATACAAGTCAGTGAGGTCAGATTTCATTTTCAAGACTGCATTACCACTGAGAAAGTCAGAAACTAGGGGAAACATGGAGGAAAAGTGAGCTCACTGTTTTTTTCCCCACATTTACGACTGTTCTTCTTCCTTTTCATTTACGGGTCCCTTGCAGAGTCACCAGCAGCTGTGTGCCATAAACGCTAATCCCCCCTCCCCACTACCTTCATCCTATAGCTTTAACCCTGCATCCAGACTCTGCCATGCATGCCTCCTCTAAACAAACACCACTGGCTGCAGATGTGTGCCTATGTCGCTTGTGTCTCATAACTGCCGCCATGAGCAGCCTCCACCACCACCTATCCCCCACCACCCCCCAAACGGGTGTCTGGCACTCTCTTTCTCTCTCTCACACACACACACACACACACACACAGACACACACACACACACACATACATCCGCCTCTCCTCAATCCCGCTCCCATAACTCCAGGCCTACTGGCATCCTGGGTCTAATTAGGATGACACATCCTTTCAAAGAGCTTATTTTGCATAACCGAATAGAAATGAGTGAGAAAAAGTGTTATGTTTTAATAAACTTAGTTCAACAGTGATCAGAATGTTTGGTTGCAGCTTTTCACAAAGTTGCCATTGTTTGCTGATGAATATATCTGTCATTATTTCATTTCTAGCACTGTCTCTCTCTTTTTCTACATCTCATCATTTACTGTCTGCTCCTGTGATCCGTTTTGTTCCAGAGCTTCAGATTGTAAGTGTAAGCTTGGTGTGAGTGCTCATTGTGTTTCTTTATATATATATATATATATATATATATATATATATATATACACATACACACACATATATTAGGTCTTCTCAGGTTCACTGTCTTTGTTCTGAATTGCTGCTAAATACCTTTGCTGTGGCTTTGAATAAAAGACAGGCGACTTAGTCATTGAAAGAGATTAATGCACTATTTTGGTGACAGCATGATTAATAGTCTGAAATAATGGATACAAGTGGTGAACTTTGCATTTGGAGGGAAAAAAAAAGTTTGCTCAAAAATGATTTTCCAGTGTTTTCATCAATCATCATTATGACAAAGTGAATAATTTAATTGCTTGCTTCAGAAAAAAAAAATCAATAATATCCACCCCAACATTTTGAGCCATTTTTAGCTTTTTATTTGTCCTCTAAAACTGTCTTTAGCTAAATGATACTGACCCTTTGAATCTTTTAACAACACAATCAATAACGCATGTTTATGTGATGCTTGCAGAACGATCAGTTTGGGGGACTTTTGAAAAAATATGCCTCTGGCTGCAGCTTTGCTAAGTGCACAGAGCTAACACTAAATCTTGGGAGTTAAAGTTTTACTGGGGCGTTATGGCTAAAAATGCCTTGTCAGCCATCTGCCACATTCTCTCCCGACATCCATATTTCCAGCCGCTGCTCAACTCGCCAGAAGGGAGCAGTAGCGCCACCATGGGATGGCCTCCACCACCACTGCAACACTGCTTCTAAAGGAGATGGACAGACAGCAGCTGGAGATGGTAACAACTTTGACATTACTTTTCGTACATAGTCTAATTATTCATGTCCAGAGCCCTTAATAGCAGACCGCTATATTAATATTTAAATAAATTTCAAAGCATATCCAATAAAACAGAGTGTAGGGTTTCAGCCTGTGTGGGCCTTGGAAAATTCTGTCCTTGGGTGACTCTTAGCTGAAATAACTCTTCAATCTAACATTAAAAGAAAAAAAAAGAAGAAAAAGAAGCATGAAATTGTGCAAAATTGTCTTTCTCACATGTAGGATGACAATTAGAGCATGTAGTACATTTTAAAAAGACCTGTGTGTCTATCAGATCGTGGGCTGTATGTGAAAGTGTGAAGTGTTTATTAAACAGCCCCCCCCTCCACCCCGCACACACACATTCTCTTTCTCTCACTCTCTCACTCACCCATACACACACACACACACACACACACACACACACACACACACACACACACACACACACACACACATACACACACAAACTAGTTCTTTGTTTTTTCTCTGTCTCATCTCCCATTGCTGGACTCCTTCCAAGTCTGCTAGAGCATGTCTTATCTACTTAAGCTGTTCGAGTGCTGATCAAAACCGCTCACATCTTTGCAGCCATGGTGAGCTTGGCTCCTTTTTTTTTTTCTAACTGAGGCACTTTGATAAGTCAATAATGCTTGACTCTATATTCACAAGAGTTAACATTATCATTTTAATTTGAATCTCTCTCCCTTTTTTATGTATGTAATTAGTTGCTTGCAGCCAAACATGTGAATCACACGTTTGTCGCCCCCTACAGGTACAGAAATTGATAGTAAGTATACTGTGGTCTTACTGCTTATGACTGTCTTGAAAAGTTTTGTATTGAAACACTGTGTATAATTTCTCATCCTATAGCAAAGTATAAGAGAGGTGATGAAATTACAACTTCTACCTCATTACCTCATGTAAATGAATTAAAACCATTTAATCCAACTGGCCACAAGTGTAACTTCTTGATCTGGGAAGCTCTAAAAGCTAAAAAAAAAAAAAAAAAAAAAAAAGAAAGTTGTTGATGTATTTAATATAAGAACACGTTGCCTCTAAAATGGTCACAAGACCAGAGAAATTGACTTCCTGCTTGAAACATCATCTCTCCTTCTTTAATGTAAAACCTTTATGCCAAACAACAACTGCTCCCCTTTATCAGCTGGCTTAATGACAATTGCTGACATCTTTTAGTGCTGCATATTCATCCTTTTGTGAATCATGGCTTTTAGTGTTTTTTTTTTTTTTTTTCTCTTTCACATGTATTGCTAAGTTTATCCAGTGCCTGAAATTCCAGGATGATTTATTTGGGATATATTAAGAGAAGTCAACAAGGTTTCCATTGACTTCAGGTCTGGATAGTGTATTTTGTACATCCTTATTAATATAAGTATGAAGCCTCAAAAGGGGGAAATAGCAGGGAGTTCATCATGGATGGGCCTTGTTTCGAATAACTTTAACACAGAATTCAATTCTACCTTTTTGGTCATTTTTAGTGTAGACGTACACGTTACACATTAGTATAGATGTTGTACATGTTAAGGGATGTACACTGCATTTCTAGAGAAACATAACATCATTATCCACTATATAAGGAACACTTGTACACCTTTTATGCATTCATGTGACAGTTGAAGATTGGAAGATGAAAAAAAAAACAGGTGGCATTTTTCCAACTTCAATGGCCCAGTTTCAGTGACTCTGTGCCTGTACAGGAGTGGAACTTGATATGATCTTCTGCTGTAGCCTATTGTTGTCTCATGGTTTGGTTTGTTATGCAAGCTTTTCTGCTCACCACAGATGTAAAGAGTAGTTATTTGAGTCACCATAGCCTTCCTGTTAGCTTAGACCTGTCTGGCCATTCTCTTCTCTGACCTCTCTCGTCAACAAGGCATTTCCACCGACAAAACTGCTGCACACTGGATTTTTTTTTGCCCCATTCTGTGTACACTGTAAAAACTGGTGTATGTAAAAATCTCAGAAGCTCAGCAGTTTCTGCGATACTCAACCTAGCCTGTCTGGCACCATCAACCATGTCAGAGTCAAAGTCACTGAGATCACATTTTTTCCCATTCTGATGTGTGAACATCAAAAAAGTGGTCAGTGAGTGTATATATTTGTTTGGTACATACACCCATCCATTTTCCATACCGCTTATCCTACACAGGGTCATCGGGGAGCCTGGTGCTTAACCGAGGGAACTCGGGGAACTAGACGGGGACACCCTGGACGGGGTGTCAACCCATCGCTGGGTTCAATCATACACACGCACACACACACACACACACACACACACACACACACACACATACACACACACACACACACATTCACACACTAGAGAATTTGGAAAATATCTATCAGCCTGTAACACCTCTTTGGACCTAGGGAGGAAACCAGAATACGCAGAGGAAACCCCTGGAGCAAGGGTAGACCTGCAAACTCCGTGCACAAAGGGCAGAGGCAGCATTCAAACACCAGAAGTGTGAGGCAAAATGCGTGAATCAGTAAGCCACTGTGCCCCCCTTTTGGTGCATATAATCTTTAAAAGGTTATCATTTAGGTTGTTATGAAAGTTACATATTAAAATTATTTTAATAGCAGTACATCACTCTCAAAAGAAATGGAAGCATGTCAGTGGTTAAAGCAGTGCCTCATTGTAAGAACATACTAATCTCAAATCCAAAATGTTTTTTAAACTTAGTTTGATGTTTTAATCTACATTAGACACACAGATTGGACAGTGTCCTGCACTCCACCCAGCTGTCTCTTCCTGTGGCACTGCGGGTGGTATGGATGCCGCAGTCCAGAGCTCAGTGTAAAGCTGTCATCAGAACGCCTGTGATTGTCTATAAATTTACAACAAGGTTGGAAGTGGGTAAAAAAAAAAAAACATACAAAGTGTCCTGGTGCACAGATCTGGCCCTGCCACTGTCAACAAAACTTGCATGCCTCCTGCCTGGGCTGGCGAGAATTAGCGAGCTAAGCACTCGTAAATCATCAGCCCTGGAGTCTTCACTTCCTGTGGTAGTTAGCACAAAAGTGAAACATGGAGTTCACTGTGGAGAAGCGGGTGGGGGTGGGGGTTGTTAGGGCACTGAAACATGCCATCAGCATTATGGAAAGGGGGAAACAGAAACATTAAACATGATGGGAACACCAACACTTCTTAGCATTAGCACGTTAGTAATATACAGTAGTTACTAAGTATCTGAAAAAAATGAGAAGGCATCATTTATATTTATTAATGTAAAACACTAAGCTGTATGTTTTAGGTTAGAGGAAATTACAGTCACAGAGATTCTTTATGCAGCTGTTTGATTAAAAAGTTACACATCTCGACAGAAACCTTGAGGGAACTGTAAAAGGGAATGTTTAGTTGCTGAGACAGTTGGAGGAGGGAATATTGATACTGGCAGCGCTGCCTGATTTAGATTTATTTGGGAAATCCAAAAGGGACACAAAACAAAGTTAATCATGTGAATATGTTTGTGTCATGTGATACACTTAAATAATTAGAAATTAATAAAAATTTCTTTATGCGCTTTTGGCTCTTTCATCATCCGCGCCTGACAGCTTGATCTCTTGAGGTTGTGGAAAAAAAAAAAGAAAAAAAAGAAGCCAGTTCCACTTAGTTTTTTTTTTTTTTTTTTTTTTTTTTCTTTCGCTTTATGAACTCTTTGGTCAGGTTCCCATAGCCAGAATGAAGACATGGCCAAGATTGAGCGTTCATTAGTCTGATATGACACAAATGCGAGTCCTCAAAGACAAGATGAAAGGCAAATCAGGGGGAAAGAATGTAAAAATTGACCAAAAACACAAACACATGGGGCCCTGTGACGGATACCTGGATGCAGTTCAACAGTCCTCCATTGCACCCTGTAGTGGTTTTGAACTTAAGTAATGAACACACCTCATTTTCCATGACATTAAAGATGACATGAAAGCCTTCTAAAAAAGGTCTATGACAAGATGTTATCAAGTCTGTATAATACAGCTTACATAAAAAGCAAATTTTTTGGGGTAAGTGTAGCTGTTAACCTCCTCGCTTGTGGTTTTAAAACATAAAATAACCAAAGCGGGTGTTGATCGAAGGCAGATTGCTGGTGTTTCTGCTCCACTGAGACCTATAATCATATTTGATCTATGCTTACCATGTAAAACCACATTTCCTTGAATTTTACCAATATCACAAGCCATAATGAAATTCCCCAAGGCAAACAAATTGCTGCTGCCACATAATCAATAGACATACTGGAATAAATATCAAACGGATATCCTTTCACTGCTCATAAACATGGTTTCTACCCAAAGTGACCTTGTTCAGCGTTAACTGGTTTCAACGTGCCATTTGTCACAAACCCATTTGAAAATATATGGAATATCAGAACCTTCATGTCCTCATCATTCAACATCCATGCGTTTCATGTAACAGGATTAGTGAATATGTCTCTATGTCATATATTGTATATTCAAGAACTTTTCATATTGTCATGTGCACAAGGTTTCTTGTACAATGAAATTCTTATTTTGAATGCTGCATGTATCAAAAAAATGTAAAAAAAAAAAAAAAAAAAAAGGTCCTAAAATGAAAATCACTGACAGGTGAAGTGAATAACATTGAATATCTCATTACAATGGCACCTTTCAAGGGATATAATTAGGCAGAAAGTGAACAGTCGGTTCTTGAAGTTGATATGTTGGAAGCAGGGAAAAATGGGCAAGCGTAAGGATCTGAACAAGGGCCAAATTGTGATGGCTAGACAACTGGGTCAGAACAGGTCTTGTGGGGTGTTCCTGGTATGCAATGGATAGTACCTCCCAAAAGTGGTCCAAGGAAGAACAACCGGTGAACAGGTAACAGGGTCATGGGTTCCCAAGGCTCATTGATGCACGTGGAGAGTGAAGGCTAGAACATCTGACCCAATCTCACAGAAGAGCTACTGTAGCATAAACTGTTGAAGACGTTAATGCTGGCTATGATAGAAAGGTGTCAGAACAGACAGTGTACACAGCCTGCTGTGTATGAGGCTGTGTAGCCACAGACCAGTCAGAGTGCCCATGCTGACCCCTGTTCACCGCTGAAAGTGCCTACAATGGGCGTGTGATCATCAGAACTGGACCATGGAGCAAGGTGGCCTAGTCTGATCACTCACATTTTCTTTTAGTTCATGTGGATGGCCACGTGCGTGTGCGTCACTTACCTTGGTAAGAGGATGCACTATGGGAAGAAGGAAAGCCAGCAGAGGCAATGTTTTGCTGGGAAACCTTGGGTCCTGGCATATATGTGGACGTTACTATGACACGCACCACATACCTAAATATTGTTGCAGACCACGTACACCACTTCATGGCAACAGTGTTCCCTAATGGCAGTGGACTCTTTTTTTGCACCCTGCCACACTCAACTGCAAATATTGCTCAGAAATGGTTTGAGGAAAATGACAAAGAGTTCAAGGTGTTGACTTGGCCTTCAAATTCCCCAGATTTCAATCCGATCGAGCATCTATGGGATGTGCTGGACAAACAAGTCCAATCCATGGAGGCCCCACCTTGCAACTTACAGGACTCGATAGATCTGCTGCTAATGTCTTGGTGCCAAATACCACAGCACACCTTCAGCGGTAATGTGGAGTCCGTGCCTCGATGGGTCCAAGCTGTTTTGGCAGCACAAAGGAAACCTATACAATATTACATAGGTGGTTTAAAGTTCATATTGGTCATAATCCTCTACAGAGACTATATAAACTTAATTGCACAATATTATGCAGCATTGGAATTAAATAACAATATAGTATATTAATAGAAAATGTAAAACTATGGTTCAGACATAAATAACAATGGTGGTAAAACATGCAGTGAATGTGTATGTGACAATCTGAAGGCGTTTCTTGCTATTCCTGCTGATACAGTGTCAGTTGTGGTTTCTGTTTCTGAGCTGTTCTGACAGAGTATTCTACTGTGAACTCTGGGGGGACACTGTCACTGCCTCTTGTCATGTGTCTGATAATTAAAAATCTGATTTATTGGTGGGCATCAATAATCTCTGAACGGCTCTCTCAGTCCGTCTTTGCTGTATGGTGACACTCATTCCTCCACAGGCGAAATTTATTTGATTAAAAAAAAAATGTAAATAATACAGAGAGAGAAAAACAGAGGCCCTCAATCTTATTTCCTCACCCCATCACCTGGTCTAATCCAAGTCCCCTTCTTTCTGTTGATCTGTGAGTCAGCTACTGTGGCAACCTGAGCAGACGGGGAACAGAAGCCCTAACCAGCTTCTCTTTGATGTGATTTATTCTAATATTTATTGCCAGGCAGAAAATGAGCATGATACAGACAGTCAGAGTAGGCAGCACCACTGAGCATTGTGGGTAATATCAGTTTGGACAAAGACCCTTGAGAACACAAATGGGGGCAGGAAATGTTAGAAGAGCTTTGTGATATTTTTTTTTAATGAAGATTTTTAAAGAAATAGACTAAAACCATTGTGATTAGTATTAATATTATTAGTAGTCACCCTATGTAGTGTACATGAAATTTGCTTCAGTATTGTACACAGTTCAGCAGTTGTGTCAATTGAAGTTCCTTCAAGCTTTTTAATGTTATATTTAAAGAAATACTCCAACATTTTCAACTTCTTTCTGTGTTTCAACTTGTCTCTATCTTCAGTAATGGTAGCAGATTTCCTTGTACTGAACAGTTTTGGACTGAAACGTCAAAAGCTGTTCTATTGTGTTTATAATGGAAGTCTAAGGGCAGTCGTTAAATTCTGTTAAAAAAAAGTTTAACATACAGTACATGATAGTGTAATATAAATTAAAAAATACAATTGTTGCGCTCTAATAAAGACACAGCAGGATTAAACATTAAACACATATGTCTATAGTACATGAAACATACACTTCCCAAAACAGACTTGTTCAGAAATGTACATTCTGAAACAGATGAATCCCATACTCCTAGATAGACAGATGGACAGACAGTTGGTGGGCCATAGTTAGCTCAGATGTGCATTACACTGAGCGAATCCCGCAGTTAGACAGACAGACAGACAGCTAAGGCTTAGATGAGCTGTATGTGTTTCTCCAGGAGGTGTGTGTGTCTCTCCGGGAGGCCTGAGAAACACACTGCGCTGGCTGTCAGCTCATCAGGTGCTCAGGTCCGGCTGGCTGATGGGCTCAGGCGCCCGGCCCTGCGCTGATGACACCTTCATGATCCGCTGTGACAGGTCCAGGCCGACAGGCGTCAGAAACACTCGGCCCCTCTCAGTGTTCACAGCTCCTAACGTACTCGCAGGCATGTATGCACCTGGAAGCACAAGAAATAGTCCTCTTATATGCACACACACACAGCATATATATATATATATATATATATATATATATATATATATATATATATATATATAT
>JAFFST010049884.1:66909-86909 GCA_022414735.1 Noturus placidus
TATATCTCACATTTTTGTAAATATTTGATATCTTTATATCAACAAAAGTGAGTACACCACTAAGTGAAAATGTCCAAATTGGGCCCAAAGTGTCAATGTTTTGTGTGGCCACCATTATTATCCAGCTCTCCCTCAACCCTCTCGGGCATGGAGTTCACCAGAGCTTCATAGTTTGCCACTGGAGTCCTCTTCCACTCCTCCATGACGACATCACAGAGCTGGTGGATGTTAGAGACCTTGTGCTCCTCCACCTTCCATTTGAGGATACCCCACAGTAGCTCAATAGGGTTTAGGTCTGGAGACATGCTTGGCCAGTCCATCACCTTCACCCTCAGCTTCTTTAGCAAGGCTGTGGTCGTCTTGGAGGTGTGTTAGGGGTCATTATCATGCTTGAATACTGCTCTGTGGCATAGTATCTGAAGGGAGGGGATCATGCTCTGCTTCAGTATGTCACAGTACATGGCATTTATGGTTTCCTCAATGAACTGTAGCTCCCCAGTGCCGGCAGAAGAGGCTTCCTTCTGTTACAACTGCCATGCAGACCGATTTGATGCAGTGTGCGGCGTATGGTCTGAGCACTGACAGTCTGACCCCCCACCCCTTCAACCTGGTAGCACTCATATGTGTATTTCCCAAAGACAACCTCTGGATATGACGCTGAGCACGTGCACACAACTTCTGTAGTCGACCAGGGCGAGGCCTGTTCTGAGTGAAACCTGTCCTGTTAAACCACTGTATGGTCTTGGCCACCGTGCTGCAGCTCAGTGTCAGGGTCTTGGTAATCTTCTTATAGCCTAGGCCATCTTTATGTAGAGCAACAATTCTTTTTTTCAGATCCTCAGAGAGTTCTTTGCCATGAGGTGCCATGTTGAACTTCCAATGACCAGTATGAGGGAGTGTGAGAGCAGTGTTGGTTTGAATTCGTCCACAATTCACATGACGAATACACGGAAACCCATTGGCTTTATTGGTTTTAACTAAATCAAAATAACATTCATAATCTCATATAAAAAATAAAACAACTGTTATCTAGCTATTATAAAAGCCTACTGGAGCTAAGAAATGCCTAGTTACATCAACTCTAACTCTTAATTAATGATTCTTGACTCCATGTTTGACTTTTGCATGTTGATAAGCAGTCTAAAAATACATTAAAATGAACTACAGTAATACTAAGAAAACATTTAAAATAACAACTATCTTATTTATTTATTTATTTAATCTTAAATCCTTGTAAATAAATATATTATTTCTTTATATATTTATTTATTTATCTATGCATGTGATTTATATTATCATACACTGTATATTCATTTATATATTTATATACAGAATGTGTTGTCCTTAAAAATACACCCCTCACCATTACCTTCACCCACACTAAACATTAGTTACACCATGCATGACATAATAGTGCATGTACACTCTTCCCTCCATTTACACCAAACAGCAATACACTCAAGGCTTGATAGATCAATTGACAGTAATGCCACAAATGGTATTTCAGTATGGGTGAATGATATCAGCAATAGAAGAGAGTTGTCAGTGAAGAATGCCCAGAATGCAACCTCCTCTGCCAGCTGTGTGAAGGACACACACACACACACACACACACACACACACACACACACACACACACACACACACACACGTGTTTGGTTGGGGAACTTTGGCGGGGCATTTCTTAGCTGTCTTTTTAGCCATCATTCAAAGACATTGTAACTGTGTGTGTTTCTATGGGTGTATGTGTGTCTGTGTTCATCTTTGTCATTCAAGTGCTGCCAGTATGTGTCCTGCTTGTTGAACCACACACAAACTTACTCTTCTTGTAGGCTACCAGATGCTGAATGCTTGAGGCCCTCTCTATCCCTCCCTTTCTCTCTCTCTTTTTTGCTCTCTCAAAATTCTCCTCCCTCTCTCACATGCAGCCGCCAGGAGATGAGTTTGATTCGTTTTGGGACGGGTCCAAGAACAGAATGAGAGGCAGAAGAGAGAAAAAGAGACGGGAGAATGAAAGACAATGAGAGGGAAAGAATGATAGAGAGAGACAAACAGAGGCAGCCCATGGCGTGATGCAGAATGAGCCTGCACAGATATGGAGAGATTAGCCAGCCGCTGCTATAACACTGGCCTGTTTTTATGACTGTTAAAGCCTCTGGCAGCAGCTAAAGCCACTCTCATGGGCTCCAAAAGCCTCGGCGTCTCCTGCGGCTCACAAAGACAGAATAGAGACAATGAAGAAAACAGGTTAGTTACATTCGACGTGAATCTGCTTCCCTAAAGTCCCATCGATGCTGTCGTAAGCACAAGTGAATCCAACAAGATGGAGCAGAGCACCACAAATGCTGACAAGTAACACAATTTCAGTGGAATGTCAGTTGCATCGAATGCAAGATGTGCTCTATTTCATTACATGTCTGAAGCATTTAAGGGTGTGTTGACAGGGCAGGCAGTAATGCTCACTTCAGGCCTCCATGTTGAAATCCGACTGCTAGATTTGGTCCTCGATTTGTTTCTCGCTTATCACAAATCATTTTAGTCTTCGTGGCCACCTTGCCTTTAAAGTTATTAGAGTGGTGGAGGTCTCATAGTGTTGCACTTTCTCTGGCCTGCTGTAAGAAATTTATCAAATTACACTGGGTGATTAGATTGCTTGGGTGTCACAAACCATAGTAAGAGAGTTGTAGCACCATGTTAGAGACTAGCATACTTTGAGATTTAGTTGGGTCAAATATTGTATAAACCCACTCAAAGAGTCAGTTTGAACAGTACACAGTACCAAGCGTCCCGAAAACTGTAACTGTGCTTTCTCAACTGGCCTTCGGTACAATAATAAAGCTTTCAATTGTTTCGCTTTTTGCGTGGGTAAAACATGTTAACTAACCAAAAAAAATGCAACAGCAAATACAGAAACATGAGTAATTTCAGAAAAGACCAGTAAAGCTATAGTAAAAACAAAAATGTGACCACAAATTCAGAACAGCAACATTAACTCATAAGGGTAGTCTGTTATTGAACATCATATACTTAATGCTCATAGGACATGCAATATGACTATCACAAGGCAACAAAACCCCACTTTTTGTGTTTTAAGTTTTTCTGTTGTGTTTGTGTTTTGTTTTGTTGAAGTGTATTTCATTTGCTGTTGTGTTTTTAGTTTTCTTTCAAAGGGAACTCAACGTTGCGTGAACTTCATGCTGAGTGAGCGCCTTCACACGTGACCTGAAGTCTGTGTAAAATTGCGCCAATTTATAGGTTTGTTGTGGCCAGTTGACTATAAACGCGCCTGTAATCCACATCATCAACTTCTTTGTCTTCAGAGAAGCTGCATGTCTGTTGTCTGTGTGAACAAGCATTGCAAAAACTCTTCAATTCTCTCTATTTAACTGCTTTTCTTATAAATAAATAAATAAATAAATAAATAAATAAATAAATAAATAAATAAATAAATATATATATATATATATATATATATATATATATAGGGCGCATGGTGGCTTAGTGGTTAGCACGTTCGCCTCACACCTCCAGGGTCCAGTGTTCGAGTCCGGCCAGGGCCACGTGTGTGCGGAGTTTGCATGTTCTCCCCGTGTGTCGGGGGTTTACTCCGGTTTCCTCCCCCAGTCTAAAGACATGCATGGTAGGCTGATTGGCGTGTCTAAAGTGTTCGTAGTGTATGAATGTGAGTGTCTATGTGATTGTGCCCTGCGATGGACTGGCACCCTGTCCAGGGTGTACCCCGCCTTGTGCCCGATGCCTCCTGGGATAGGCTCCAGGTTCCCTGTGACCCTGAAAAGGAGTAAGTGGTTGAAGATGGATGGATGGATATATATATACTCCCCCTCTCTTTGTCATTATCCTGTGGAAACAGAATGAGTCCCTCCTCTCCTTCTATTACAGATGGGGATGGAAACATTTTTGGTGTGAAGTATCTGGGAGTGCAGCATGCTGCAGAAGCCCTTGAGGGAGCTGACTGAACTCATCATGAATGCTTCTCAATGAAGCAGCTCGGCTCTCGGCTCTCTTTCCTCTCAGCCAAAGAGAGATGGGTTTCGCAACCTCAGCGCTCAGATTTTGGGGGTCCCATATAGATCTGGAGGAGGAACCGGAGTGCTGCTCTATCTCTTGCACTTTTCTTCCGGATCAAGCTCACCACTACTGGGTTTTGGAGCTCGCAAAGTGACTTCAACATCGAGATGATGTTCTTACCCACATACAGTGCTTGGGGCTCAAGTTGAGCCTCAAGTAAAGTATGCTTTCTCCAGATCAGACAATAAGTATTCTAGGGGTTATATGGGATTCAAATAGTATAGGACCACTGGGGTTGGGCTACCTCTTCAAGGCTTTACCCTGTGTGTGCTGTGGCAGGATGGTCTACACCACACACATTCATTCGGTATGGAATGAATGAATGCCTTTATTGTCATTATACACATACAATGAAATTAGGAGCCACTCCCTTTTTTCTGTGCTCAACATGTACATATAATAAATAAAAAGAAATAATATAAGAAGGAATAATAGTAAGAAAAGGGTAGGATAGAATAAAAATATCTATATAGCAGCGCAAAATGGTGTAGAATATATTAAAAATAAATAAATATGGTGCCCATGCAGGGACTCTGAAAATTTCACAGTTTGAGACCACGGAGACACTATGTATCTGTAGAGAATTAGTGCATGTGTGTGTTCAGAGTGGTTATGACTTTTGGGAAAAAAACTGTTCTTGAATCTGTTTGTCCTTGATCTGATGCATCTGTAACGTCTCCCTGAGGGCAGCAGATTGAACAGTTTAGAGCCAGGGTGGGAGCGGTCCTTAATGATGGTTTTTCCTCTGCTGAGGCAAAGGGAGGTTTAAATATCCATGAGGGAGGGGAGAGGGCAGCCAATGATCTTCTGTGCTGCTCTTATTACTCTCTAAAGCCTCTCCCTGTCTGCTACGGTGCAGCTTCCATACCATACGGTAATGCAGTAGGTCAGCAGGCTTTCAACGGACGAGCGATAGAAAGTCAGCAGCAGATTTGAATCCAAATTGTACTTCCTGAGGACCCTCAGGAAGTGTAGCCGTGTTTGAGCCCTCTTAATAAGCCTAGTGATGTTGTCTGTCCAGGCGATGTCAGCGGAGATGATAACACCAAGAAACCGGAAGGTATGAACCCTCTCCACACACTCACCATTGATGTAAAGAGGAGCTAGCTCAGTGTTGTGTTTCCTGAAGTCCACAATGATCTCCTTGGTTTTCTTGGTGTTTAGGGCCAGATTGTTCTCTGAACACCAGGCTGCTAAGTTCAGGACCTCCTCTCTGTAGGCTGCTTCGTCTCCCTTTGAAATGAGTCCAACCACTGTGGTGTCGTCAGCAAACTTGACGATAAGGTTGTTGTCGTGGACCGGGCTACAATCGTAAGTATAGAGACAGTACAGGAGGGGGCTCAGCACATAGCCCTGCAGAGAACCCATGCTCAACATGCGAGTGGAGGAGAGGTGGGGTCCAAGTCTCACTGTCTGAAGTCGGTTGGTGAGGAAGTCCTTTATCCAGGCACATGTGTGTGGGGGAAGGCTGAGAGCGAACAATTTGGTGTTGAGGATTTCTGGGATGATTGTATTAAAGGCTGAACTGTAATCCACAAACAGCATCTGGATGTAGCTCTGCTGCTGCTCTAGATGACTCAACACAGAGTGGAGAGCTACGACGATAGCATCCTCTGTGGATCTGTTTGCACGATATGCAAACTGATGAGGATCAAAGTCTGGGGGGGATGTAAACTTTAATATGCTGAAGGACCAATCTCTCGAAGCACTTCATGATAACTGGAGGAGGGCCACAGGACGGAAGTCGTTTAGACTGGTGGTGGGAGACTTCTTTGGCACTGGAATGATTGTGGCTGATTTTAGGCAGGGTGGGATGACTGCTTGGGCCAGAGAGCGATTGAAGATTCTGGTAAAGATGTGGGCAAGCTGGTGGGCACACGATCTAAGCACCTTACCAGGTACTCCATCTGGGCCAGCAGTCTTCCTGGGGTTCACTGTCAGAAACACCCTTCTGACATCGTGTTCCCTCACAGTAAGTATAGTGGTGCAGGAACCCGAGGGGGATGTAGGCAGGGCTGGGCTTGATGGTGGTGGAGGCAAGGCTGGAGCAGATGAGTGCTGCTGTTGTGATCTTTCAAAGCGTGCAAAGAAGCAATTTAGCTCTTCTGCTAGCATCACACTCAGGTCTCCTGTTGCAGCATCATGACCTCTGTAGTTGGTAATATTTTGTATTCCCTGCCACACCTCCCTTGCATTTTTCCTGTACAGGTGGGACTCTATGCTCCTTATGTAGTCTGCCTTAGCTTCTCTAATACCACCTTTCAGGTTGGTGCGGGTGGTTTTATAGAGAGCTTTGTCGCCAGACCTGAAGGCAGCGTCGCGGGCTCTGAGGAGTGTACGGACCTGGTTGGTCATCCAAGGTTTTTGGTTTGGAAAAACCAGAATGTTTTTGTTCACAGTCACATTTCCGATACAGAACTTGATATAGTCCAGTACCGTTTCTGTGAGTGTTTCTTGGTCCTGGTGTTCAAATAGATCCCAGTCTGTCTGAAGCAGTCCTGTAGTTTGGACATTTCGTTATCAGGCCAGATGGTAACAGACTTTATGATGAGCGTGGCGCTGTGTCTGGAGGGTTTGTAGGCTGGGGAGAGCAGGAGGGAGAGACGGTCTGATTGGCCGAGGTGGGGGAGAGGTGTGGTTCTGTACGCATGCTTAATGTTGGAGTAAACATGATTCAGAGTGTTCTCCCCTCTGGTAAAACACTTCACGTGTTGATAAAATTTCGGGAGTACAGTCTTTAAGTTCGCCTTATTAAAATCTCCTGCAATTATGTGAACACCGTTGGGGTAAGCCCTCTGCTGTTCGTTTATGGTGTTCAGCAGGAGAGAAAGCGCCGTGTTCACATTGGTGTTGGGTGGAATATACACAGCTTTGATAATCACTACGGTTAGCTCTCTCAGTAGAAAAAAAGGCCGACATCTCACAGACATGTACTCGAGGTCAGGGGAACAGTGTTTGTCTATCATTGTTCCGTTATTACACCAGTTCTCATGCACATACATACAGAGACCACCCCCTCTGCTCTTGCCAGAGTCCTCCGACCTGTCCCAGCAGAGCATAGCACGGCCTGCTAGCTGCATGCTAGCATCGGGTATCCTTGGATGAATCCAGGTGTCAGTGATAATTACAACACAACAATCACGAACGTAGCGGTTTCATGGTAATTGTAATTCCAAGTTGTCTATCTTATGCACTAGGGATCTGGCATTAGAGAGATACAGGCTCGGTAGATTTGGCTTGTGTGGTCGTTTCCTCAGCCTTAGCATAACACCGGACCTGCATCCCCGTTTCTGTTTCCTCTCCTTCCTCCACGTGCGCCGCCTCCTAGAGCCGATAACAATCCACGGAGACCCCGGCAATCTTGCTATATCGTCTGGGATGTTGTGCGTTTGGTGAAAGGCTTCCAAAATGGGTATTCGGTGCTGGTTCCCAATGTCCATAAGGTTCTGACTTGTGTAGCGAATGTATGCAGAACCGATAGTGCACAAACAAGTAGTAAAGAAATAGTATAAAAACAACAACAAACAAAAGCACTGAAAGGGAGAGCCGTAAGCCACCGCGTCTGTGCGCCATCTAGCGTGAATACTATTAGAGGTTGGTGGAGGATCTTGCAGTGACCCTCAAACCCAGACCTTTTTTTGTACAGGCCATACCCTCAATATGACATAGAGGGTATACTCATGCCCACAGCGTGAAGCTCACGTAACTTTGAGTTACCTTTGAAAGAGAATGTCTGGGTTATGCATTAACACAATCCTGTTCCCTGAAAAGGTAAGGATACTTTGCATACCTTTGCATTGCTGGGGCATGGCTGTGAATCACATATTCATTTCAGATAATAGAGGCTGATGACGTGGTTTACAGGTGCCGTTATATAATCACGTGACATGCGAAATGTCATGTCATCTGACCACAACAGGCCTATATATAGGTATGATTTCACACAGATTTCAGATACCGTTCACGTGTGAGGGCGTTTCCCACAACATGAAGCTCACGCACTGTTTCATTCTCTTCTCAGGGAACAGGGTTACACGCGTAACCCAGACAGTTTCCTGTTGTGATTTTAGATTTGCTGTTGTGATTTTAGATTTGCTATTGTGTTTTTAGATGTGCTGTTGTATTTTTGATTTGCTGTTGGGTTTTTAGTTTTGCTGTTGTTTATTCCTAAGTTTTTATTTGTTGTTAATCAGTGGACAAATGGCCAAACATGTAATGGTCTATATGTTATAGTAGCACTTATAATTGAGTGCTATTAGTATGTTTAATACGTATATAGCTTATGCGTGTACTCATTATGCTATATCATTTAATTTTAGAGATTTTGTATTTCATAACATTTCATCTTTTGAGTGTCATATTAAGACATCATGTTGTGAGTGTATGTGTTGGGGGCTAGAGGGTAGATGACAGAATTATTAATAGATATTTTAATTATTCCCTAGTTAGCCTCAGGCATCAAGGCCTTCAGTAGAACATGCTTACACTACAGAACATTCTGACAGAACAGCAACCATGATGGATCAATTGAAGATTCATCAAATCTCTGCTCACAAACACGGGGGTAAGCATGCATGTAAATACGCACTCATACACACACCTGTCTTTCTCTCACACTGCCTTTTATTCTCGCCATCCATCTACGAATGCACACGCACACCTCAGCAACCATGTTTGCACGACTGCACACTGTGAACGTCCAACTTATAGTATACTGCAGGACTAAATATATCGGTTTATTAATATAACAAATTACACTAAGCTGATTTGATTAATCTTTAATTCGAACTCTAACACTGTGTTGTTAACACTATTAGCCTATTAAGCATTTTTATTCCATTTCTTTGCTTAACAGATCAGTTAAGTGCCTCCATTTTAAAAGATGCATTCTGTATTCAATTTAGCAGGCCTGCGATGGACTAATTCACCATTATGAGAACGCCACATACTCGCTCTAGTCCTCGTTTCTCTTTTTTTCCCCTCATTTAATCTCCCCTTCTTTTATTTCCTTTATTTCACACAAGAGATACTCAGTCACTCTCCTCAGCATCTTTCCTCCTGCTCTCTCCATCACTCCTACCTGCTTAATTCCCCTTTAACGGGCTGCGCCAAAGTCGTTAGCTGATTAAAACACTTAATTGGGCCCTGCAGAATAAGGTGGAGGGATCAAGACTGAAGTTATGGGAAACAGGAAGTTTAATGATGCCATTTCTGCAGGGTTTGTTCTCTCATTACCACATGATAGTAAGACATTTCTGTATAATGTCATATACTATTAGCTACTTTTAAATTAGCTGTTATTATGGACATGTATATTAGCTACGATTACATACAGCATACATAGAACATAGGTGTTATATAGAACAGGACATGTGACCTATAAAACATGATGGGGGCATGCTGTTATAGAAAAGTAATCAATGTGGCCAGGCATGAAGCAGACTTACTGGTACAACCCATAAGTGGATTTCTCTTATACCATAGCAATTGTTAAGGATTACAGTTTTTTTTTTTTAATTAATGAAAGACACACTGTATTTTTAACCATTATTTATTTGGCAAGATTTCTGCTTGAGAATATATATCTTAGTGAAACAGTCTAATCAATGACAGGTGTTACATGTCATTCTTCTATCAATTTTAGTTGAATTTAATGCTCAGAAATGTGGCAGCTATAAACAGTCGTTTATTCACTTTCTCTTGAACTTATAAAGGAACCACAAACCTGAAGATGTTCCCATGTCAGAAAACATAAAGGCACAGCTTTACCTCTGACTGTTACAATGTGCTGACACTGGAGACTCCTTCCATAAATGAAAAATAAGTGTCTTCACCATATAACAATTCATCCATCCATCCATCCATCTTCTATACCACTTATCCTTCTTCAGGGTCATGGGGGAACCTGAAGCCTATCCCAGGGAGCATCGGGCACATGGCAGGGTACACCCTGGACAGGATGCCAATCAAGCACAGGGCACAATCACATTCATACACTACAGACACTTTGGACATGACAATCTGTTAGGAAACGAGGTTGAAGACAGAAGCAGGTGCAGGTCAATGTCCTTTATTCCCCACGTGCAGTAAACAAACACATACGCAGACTTAGAATCCTTGGGTCCGTATTCCCAAACACAAACAAAACAAACTCATCCAAGACACTCAAGATCATTACAATAATACTGTTCCCAGTGCGCCGTTACTGAGGTGTTTAAATAAGGAGCTTAACTCAATCTAAACTATCCACACCTTGGGCCGATTACACACATGCTTAATGAAACAATAAACCAGGAAGTTCACTAACGAAGAAGAAAGTCACGTGACCTGAGTCCATATGGCAGTGTTGTACTGCCATCCACTGGCAAGGCGTAACAGAACCCCCCTCCAAAAAGTGCTCCTCCCGGGCCTCTGGGCAGAATGTCCCATTGCTGCCACAGGACCTGAGGCACCGGGGTTGGAAGTCGGGGTGCCGCCTGCCATGGCTCGGGAACACAGGATGCCGCCTGCCGTGGCTCGTGAACGCAGGGCGCAGCCTGCCGTGGCTCGGGAACGCAGGGCGCCGCCTGCCGTCTCTGCTCCTCCAGTGCACGGCACCACCTCCTCAGCTCGGCGGTCTCCGCGTCCTCCCCCCTGGTCTCCCGCTGGTGTTCTACAGCCGCCGTACTGCCTGGACACAGAAAGACCGGGGTTAACAGGCTTACCTCAGCAGGAGTTTTGCTGCAGCCGCGCTGGCCGCATCTGGATCATCAGAGGTGGCCATGTCCTCCGGTTGGAGCTCTGTCGTCGCTGTAGCAATGGAGGCTGCCACGTTAGCCCCCGGCTGGAGCTCCGTCGTCGCTGTAGTGCCGGAGGCTGCCACGTTATCCCCCGGCTGGAGCTCTGATGTCTCTGTAGCTCCGGAGGCTGCCAAGTTAGCCTCCGGCTGGAGCTCCGATGTCTCTGTGCTGATCGGCACCAGGGGACCAGAGATTGCCTTGCTAGCCACTGGCTGGCAGTCCTCTGTCACCGGTGCCCCCTTAAAAAAATTTCTGGGCTTGTCCGTTCCTACCGGCTGGTCCCATGGGCGTGAGGCATGACATGGGGCTCATGGGCGTGCGGCGTGACATGGCTCTTGGACGGGACATGGCTCTGGGACGTGAGACGTAACTTGGCTCTTGGGCTTGGACATGGGCACGGGTGAAACTGGGCTTTCTGGTGTTGTTGGTGCTGCCAGGCGCAATACTCCTCAGAAGTTGGTAAGTTCCAAAAATAGAGAAAATCTTGGGCTCCGGGTGCTCTTGCTACTTCCATATTTCGGTGCGTTATTCTGACCTTCTGCTTCCTTTGTAGAGGCACAGTATTCTGTTAAGAAACGAGGTTGAAGACAGAAGCAGGTGCAGGTCAATGTCCTTTATTCTCAACGTGCAGTAAACAAACATATACATACGCAGACTTAGAATCCTTGGGTCCGTATTCCCCAACACAAACGAAACAAACTTATCCAAGACACTCAAGACACTCAGGATCATTACAATAATACTGTGCCCAGTGCGCCGTAACTGAGGTGTTTAAATAAGGAGCTTAACTCAACCTAAACTATCCACACCTGGGGCCGATTACACACATGCTTAACGAAACACCAACGAAGAAGAAAGTCACGTGACCTGAGTCTGTATGGCAGTGTTGTACTGCCATCCACTGGCGAAGCGTAACACAATTAGCCGACCATGCATGTCTTTGGACTGGGAGAGGAAACTAGAGTACCCGGAAGAAACCCATTTGAAACCCCCGAAGCACGGGGAGAACATGCAAACTCCACACATACAGGACCATGGTGGGAATCAAACCCCTGCGGAACCCCCTGGAGGTGTGAGGTGAACGTGCTAACCACTAAGCCACCATGCACCCCATATAACAATTAGACATTTATATTCATTAAATAAAACACACTTTTAAATTTGTTTATTAGTAGGTTTAGATAATATGGAATGTCTGCCATGCAATTTCTTGCGAATGAGCTGTAACTATAGAAACAATTGTATTAAAATAAATGCATTAATATTACTTTACAGCTGTAACTATTGTCCAATCTTTAAAGAAAACGAATCAATACCTTCTAAACAGATTTGAGAATTCAGCAGTGCATAGTTGTAAATATCATGTATGCTGTATATAATGCTATAGCATTACAGTAAAAAAGAAAAAGAAAAAAGTAAATACAAGTTCCATACAGGCATACCTCTGATCAGTGCTATGACTGTGTGTTTGAAACATGGACAAGCACTGCTCTGTGCATAGACCACCGGTGAGAGGTGAAGACTGTGGGCTGAATGACAATGGGAAACCAATTCACCCCAGAGGCACTAAATGGGTGCAAGTCTGGGTCAAGAGGCAATGGGTGAAGCCTTCATTCATGGGGATGTCAAAGGAATAACCTGGCAACTAAACAAACGAGTGCCAGAGCTCCTCCTTATGTTTACACACATGAGGACATAGCTTACATATGACTCCAGTTTGGAGGTGGAGTGCAATGAATTAAAAAATATATTGTTTAAATAAAACGGTCTGGATAAAAGACTGGAAAAATGGGATTTATTCTCTAAATAATGCTGAAGGCTTTGTGTTATTTTGTTGGTGGATGAAAACAGCATTTTTATGAGGGAGTGAAAGACACAGACAGAGAAAGAAGAGGCACTGAAGAGGCTGTTTGGGGGCAAATCTTTCATTACGGTAGAGAGAAATGCATTTGTGGATTTGGGCATTGGGCAAGTGTGCTATTACTGATGAAAAAAACATTGTGATCAATGGAGAGGAGAAGAGTGAACTCTGTCAGCTGCAGGGAGATCACACACACACACACACACACACACACACACACACACACACACACACACTGTCAGATTATTGAGAACACAAACACGTCCTACACACACCCACTGAAACACAGATGGAGCAGAGACAGAGTATGACATTTAAAGGAAGAAAGCTGACATTGAGTCCATCACTGTCACTGTGCCTGCCATAAAGCAGCGGCAAATATTAAAACATTTTTCATCTGCGCTGCATTATTGGCACCAGAAATTGTTTTCCTCTCTGTCTGATATTCGTCTGAACTGCGCTGCCGCTCCCTCGAGACCACAGGCTGTTACCAAGGCCTCCCAACATATTGGCAGTTGATGGTAGTATTCATGTACACTTGCCACTCACAAGTCTTTAACCTCCCCCCTCTCTTAATGTAGCTCAAAATCCCAGCGTTCATGTTACGTATGGAGACGCTGTTTGCACAGCAACAGAAATACATCTTGTTCTGTACATTCTGTCAGAATGGACAAAAATTCCTCCTGATTTACACATTGTGCATTAAACAGATCCACATATTTGATCCAGTTGTTTTTTCTTTCTTTCTTTCACCTTTTGTATTGCCTGGCCTGCTATCTGATGCATGATTGATTCATATCATTCTCATTTTCTATAGTGTTTCCCCCCCCCCCCCCCCCTGACCGTGACAGTCTCTTCAGCTCATCATATCTCTCATATACCTGTAATTAGATTCTTCTGGCTGGATACAATCAAAAGAGCAGTACATGCCAATCACATTCTTGAGTACAGAGCAGAATAAACGCATGTTTAAAGATGATAATCATATTAATTTGATTAGCTTTTCATTAATCTCTATTGAGGAAATAAAATGTTGCCAAACATCACCATGTGTTGGCTTTTCACTCAAAAACAAGGGCTTTTAGGGCATGACAATAAAGGTAGACATGTCACTTTTGGTCTATCAATAATTTTTCAGATTTTGAAATATATTGCATCTATACCATGCGTCTCCATAAACATTTGTAATACAAATCTCAAACCGCAATAGAACTATATGCTGTTTTACAGTTTTTGTCCACTTGCAACCATTATGAGAAAGACAACAACTTTGAAGAAGTCTTTAAACTCCACCCACTTGGCACAATCCCATCATGTCATGTAATATGTCTTGGAAAACATTGTTTCCTGATAAATTTGTGAAATAGTGTGACATTGAATTAAAACACTAACTAGAATGGATATTCAGTCAATTTCTAAACCTGTATTTAAAATCTTGATAATTTATGTTAGATTTCATACTGAAAAACGAAAGCTTAGAATGTTGCAATTCTCTAAAAGCCTATCTAAAAAGTGTTTTCACAGTAAAAAAATAAATAAATAATGCAAATGGATGCATATTTAATTAGATTAAGTCTTGTTTGCACAGACAAATGTAGACATTTTTGTATGTTTTCAATACAAAAATGCTTGCTCAAAAAGTAAAAAGAAATAGGTTCTTCAAATATCCTCAATCAACCGGATTAATGCTTAATATCGGAAGCATTCTCGGAAGCTGAAGCAAATTGGGTTTCACAGCCTCGCGGATTTGTGCCAGCCGCTACAGAGGCAACTAGCCATCTCAGGTTTGGGCCGCCAGTATGGCAGCACCGCCAACCCCAGAAGACCGGGCGGTCCTGAGGGGCCATGGAGGGACGTATCAGGGCACATGAGGTTGTTAGGGCAGGTAACCCCCAGTGCTACTGTAGGGACTTCCCTAGCCAAGGGAGATCCTAGCCAGGGCAAGGGAAATCTGCATAGCGTCAATCCTATCAACACTGTGCAAGATAAAGCTGGATCTTGGGAGACTATTGGTGCTTATGGACCTATTGCACAGGAGACCATTCAGTAGTGACTGAGAAGTTGGTGATTTTGTCCAAGGATGAAACCTCGGAGAATAATCAGTGTCACGCGGCGATGACTACGTGCTCTGAGAATTTTGAGCGTCTACGGTTTCTAGCCTTGTTCACACTCTAGGGGTGTCTCCTTAGCATAGCACGGTAATGACAGATACCTCTTTCATGGGCTGGAGCGTGGTCTTAGACATCTGTCCAGCTAGTGGTCTCTTGTGCGGCCCTCATCTGGAGCAGGGTGGCTCCATCTACAAGTGGTGGATTCCATATGGCGATGTTTGGCCAAGCGGGATTGCATGTGTTCACCTCCGTGGAGACAACACACAGCCCGCTGCGGTTTGCCCTCACTCCTCCCGCACAATTAGGTCTGGATGCCATGGTGCACATGTGGCCGAGGTCACATCTGTATGCCGTTCCCCCATCGCTCTGCTCCCACAAGTTCCAGCAAGAGTTCGCCAAGACAGTCTAGGTCTGCTGTTAGTAGCACCTTATTGGCTAGCTCAAATATGGTTCTGAGAAATAATATCCCTGTGAGATGGCACTCCTTGGGAGATTCCCATCCGCATAGACCCACTGCACAATTGCTATAGTCCTGGAGTTTTTACAATAACATTTCTCAGCGCGGTGGACTCCTTCTACAATCAGGGTTTACGTGGCCACCATTTCGGCCAGCCATGCCCCGTTGATGAAGCCTCTGTGGGGCAACATCTTCTAACTTTGAGGTTTATGCATGGCATCAGGCTGCACATACCTTCCTGGGACCTCTCTGTGGTCCTGGAAGGTCTGTCAGGGACCCCATTTAAGCGCTTAGGTTCAGCCACTGAGAAGCTTCTGACTCTAAATGTAGCTCTTCTGCTGATCCTGACATCTCTCAAATGAGTAGGAGACCTACAAGCTCTCTCTGTTGCCCCTTCCTGCCTTGACTTTGCCCCTGGATTAGACAAGTCCTCCCTATATCCTATGCCGGATTATATTTCTAAGGTGCCCACATTGGCTGTCCACCTTGTGATGTTGCAGGCTTTCTGCACTCCTCCATTCCCCACGCTGGAACAAGAGAGAATGCACCTGCTGTGTCCAGTAAGGACTCTCTGTACTTACGTCCACCGCTCTGGCCAGTGGCATACGTTGGAGCAGCCGATGGTCTGCTTTGGTGGTGACAGTAGAGGTGATGCTGTATCAAAGCAGCAAATCTCTAATTGGATAGTGGAAGCTATCTCGATCACGTCTCTGGGCATAAGGGCTCATTCCACTAGGGCGATCGCCATCTGCGAAGGTTTTGTCTAAAGGGTATGTGTGTGCTGCTGCAGGGTGGTCTACGCCACACACATTCATTCATTATTACAGCCCAGATGTTCATTCCACCCCGGGCTCAAGTGCCTTGCAGTGACCCTCGGGCTTGGGTCTTTTTGAACAGGCCGTACCCTCGGTATGACAGAGTGGGTATTCTCGTTCCCATAGTGTTATGCTAAACGCAACGTCAAAGTTCCCTTTGAAAGGGAACATCTGGGTTACGCATGTAATCCAGTTCCCTGAGACGGGAACGAGACGTTTCATAGCTTTGTCATACCAGGGCAGGCCTGTGAATTGCGTCTTTGCTTCAGATAATAGAGGCTGATGGCGCGGTTCACAGTTTGCATATGATTTTACACAAGCTTCATATACCGGTCACGAGCAAGAGGCACTCCCATAGTGTTATGCTAAATGAAACATCTCGTTCCCTTCTCAGGGAACAGGGTTACATGCATAACCCAGATGTTAAGTGGTTAAAGCTAAATGTGTGCAGAGGTAGCTCAGTGGTTAAAGGAACACTACAGTGCTTTTCAAGCTAATCTCTTGTGAGTACTGCAAACATGAATTGGGACATATTTTCTTGTACTTAGAAAAGCACTTTGTGTGAGACAGAAATTAATGAATGACTTACTGAGGCTGTTGATGAGTTTTATCCAACTTTTGAACATTGGAGAAGTACAATAAAAAGTAATTATGGTTTGTTACATTAACTTTTTTTTTTGAATGGGAGCACAATCATGCTGAAACATATTACATCGATAAAACAACCACAAGTTCCTCCATCTGAAAAATCACTCCCATCACTAAAGAATAAATTATGTAAGGAGTTAAAACATGATGGGACATAATGTTATAGGAAAGCAATCAATGATGTGTTGAGCTCTGTTTCCTACCTTGAAGTTGATTATTTAATGTTTATTGTTTATTTAATGATTCATGTTTATTTATTTATTCATTTATTAAGGAATGACACAATATTCTTTTTTATCCATTTATTTTTACAGTTTATGTTGTGGAACATACTCAAGGAAGTTAGTTCCTATTATCACATTGCAGTCATTCTCTCACCAAACTCTTTTTTTCTCTCTCTCGAAGCTAAAGGAACGTTCACATAAACAGTGACTCGCAACAACAAAGCGACGAGAGACCATTCATTTTCAAAGAGAGCTGGTTACTGCTGACAACACAAGTGACAGCAACCGTTGGTGGCTAGATTTGGGCAGGTTCACAGATGCGAAAAAATTGAGAAATGTTTCACTTTATGCAAATTAGTAACAACTTGGTGCGGTGACTGCCAATGGGAATGAAGACAGTAGAGTGCGTCTGATAGCATATGATGCATATATACACTAGTGGATTGTATATATATATATATATATATATATATATATATATATATATATATATCTACTCTCCCTCTAGACTGTTTAATTTTAGTGGCAAGGTTTGTTGCGAAAGTGGAACGCTAGCTCCACCACCCACTGATGAATGTTACTATGGCAACCAGTAGAAGGAACGCCGATTGGTGACTTCATAGTACAGCGACTGGCGTCTAGCAGAAATAATATCGCTGTATGTGTGAACGTATCTTAACAGGACAAAAAACTGTTACAGAGAATGTACAAAGTCCTCTATCTTGAAGACTCTATAGTCAGAAATCCACATAGAGTATTATCAACATTTACATTATTTGGTAGACACCCTTACCCAGAGTGACTTACATTTATCTCATTTATACATCTGAGCAGTTGAGGGTTAAGGGCCTTGCTCAAGTGCCCAACAGTGGCAGCTTGGAAGTGCTGGGATTTGTACACATGACCTTCCGATCAGAAGTCCAACGTCTTAACAAATAGTTTTTTTTTTTGTTTTTTGTTTTTTTATGTGGAACATCTGCCATATAAGTCTCTGTGTAAGTAGTTACTATAGAAACAATATACCGTATAATATAGACCATATATTAATAGCGGTTGGACCTCCTATTAAAGCAAATAAATCAATACCTTCTGACCAGTTGACTGCTCTAAAAACTTTCATTATAAGTGAGTTTGTAACCAAAAGGTTTTCCCTTCTTTTTTTTACAAGCTGTGTTTATTGTCCATTGTAATTACACAAACATGACAGAAAGGGTAGATTAAAAAAAATAATAATAATAATAAATGGAATATTGCAGTGATTGGAATTTTGTTTATTTCAGACATCAAGACCACAGAAGACTTTTGACTCTCGACAGTTCTACAGTATCTATAGGCTTGGATTTGAGTCACTATGGATAAATGTGTGTGCCAAATGAAAAAAAGGGAAATATAAATGCTAATGCAGTAGTTTCATAATTCTTTCTCTTGACTAGCGGCATGGCAGTGCTTTTCTTTACAGACTACTTAGTGAGTAAAGGGGCTTGGCATTCTCCTAACGTTACCTGCTGCAATTGTGAGTCTGGATCACTGTTTCTCCAGGCCTCCAGGCACTTTTAAGGGCACTGTAAGATATTTGCCTCTAATGCGCACAAATGAGGGGCCCAAATGGTCTTATTACATGGCCTCCCTCAACAGAGACAATACATCAGGTGAAAACACAGTGCAAAATGGAGAGTGTGATTGTTCTGGGAGCACAGCGCTCATTATTCAACACACACTATATCCCTCTAAAGCACTGCCTTTCACTGACTCTCTCTCACTCTCTCTCTCTAACACACACACTTTCCACTCTTCCATCTCCCTCACTTGTCTCTGGTTTCAGTGGGTGCACATGCATGGAGCCATCTACGTCCTGCCATGCTTGCTGTCCATCCATCAGTCCCGACACTTTTGTTCCGCATATACGTAAGAGTAGCTAATGCACGTCTGGTGCCTCAGTGGATTAAATTAATATTGTTATTTACCACATCAGTCTCTGTCACATATGAATAGGAGAACAAGAGCTGGCCTTTGATCAACAGGCCAGCGTTTCGTCATGCTTCTCGAGTTGCTTGACGGACTTCATGCAGGAGCTTTTGAGTTGAATGAAGAAAAGAGACCACTCAATGCATGGAAGTTAGAGAGCGTGAAAGACAAGCAGTCATTACACATCCTTACATGTGTGATTGAGTGAGTGAGAAAATATAAGCCAACATTGGAGTGAAAGTTATGTGTATGTGTGTTGGTTACCTAAGGCTTGTGCTGAACCACCCCTTGAACTCAGCGTGACCCCAGGGCAATGTGGGGTCAGTTGTCTATTGGCTAGGATAGATGGTAGTGTGGTGAAATCGCATTACAGACATCCCCTGGAGCCTGTGGGTTGTTAGTGCAATAATCAGTCATTGTTAGGCTATCTTTGCTTTAAGATTTAAACCCCTTTTCTATGTGAACTCTAACGAAAAACTATAATAAGTGCTGGTGGAAAATCCTTAAAGTACACCACAACATGTCATTTTAAACAATTAAAATAAATTATAATCTATTGTTTACTTAAAATGGTTGAGGAACATATCTTTACTCTTCCCTCTCATTGCAATCTACAAATATACATTCAACATACATGAGTGTACAAATTGGAAATGCCCTTTTGTTTTCCTGCTGTGCAAAATAATGAAATAATGAACATTTGTCGCAGCTAGACACAAATCAGATTTCATAACCTGAGTCTCTATTTCAGAATAGAAACTTAAACTCCTGAGAAAACGTACCATAATGTCAAAGATTTTGGTCAGCATTAGCGATATCTAAGTTACTTAACTGATAGCAAACTAGCTTATTGGATTTCCCTGTCTAAATTGACATTGTCATTCTCTCAGAGATTTGTTTAACCGTAGCTAGCTGTGTTGAAACATACAGCAATCCAAACATCACTAACATTGATTAGTTTATGTAACTAGCTAGCTTAGCACACGGGTTCTTTGGCTAAACATTGCTGGATACCAAGTCATAGTCTAAATCATGGAACTTATTTCATGAC
>JAFFST010049884.1:89409-112571 GCA_022414735.1 Noturus placidus
ACAATTTGGGAATGCCAATCATACAATGCATGTATTTGGACTGGGGAGGAAACTGGAGTACCCAGAGAAAACCCTGAGGCATGGGGAGAACCTGCAAACTCCGTGCACACAGAGTGGAGGAGGGATTCAACCCCCAACCCTGGAGGTACGAGGCAACAGTGCTAACCACTAAGCTATTGTGGAAAATTAAGATGTTTGCATTATATTTTCACATATTGCTATTTCAACGTATTAGACACAACAATTCTTTAGCCTGTGGGAAAATGAAAAGAAAAATTCTAATTTGTATTTTGTTCTGTGTCAAGTTCATGTTCTTTAGATAATGGTTAGTGTTCGTAGACATTTCTGCAGTATGGTGGCCTTGTAAACACCAAGTCAAGCCAAGCCAAAATACCTGCAAGAATCAGGAAATATTTAACAAAAACGCTGTGATTCGACAAGGTATTTAACAGTCTGTTATGTGTCACAGTGAGATATTACATACTGTATGCTTAGTACAGCACTCCTTTCAAACACAGACCAAACTCCAATTTAGATGCAAATATGTGATAGGAATGCGGGACATCCCCTCTTAGCATAATGCATTTCCCCCCCATTCTAATTTCATATCTGACTGTTTGACAGACACCAGACAAAAGTGAATGTTATGTTGTGGACCTGGAAACAAAAAAACAGAGGAAAATAGGGGAAAAAATCAGACAGCCTCTTCCAATCTAATTAAATGTGTGTCTCACAGAAAGGCAGGTTATTGTGACTCTTTAGTGTGTTGCCATAGAAATAGTACTGATGGCGACTGCACTGCCTGTTAACTCACAACCATGTGTAAAATCATGGCTGGGTTGTTTTCGAACCTGTTTTGCCAGGATTCATTATGATACCACTTCACAACATCACTGTCACTTGCAGGACTGTCCCTACATCTGGCATATGCATGTGTGTGTATGTGTGTGTCTGGAGTACATCTCCAGAGAGTATATGACTATTCTGCAATTAGCTCACATGGTATTGTAAAACACCTTGTTCATATCAGTAGAGTCAAATTGAATCAGTGTATCAATTTACTATGTGCATTGGATGCATAAAGCATAGATCTCCACACAAGCATCATGATTTTAAGACATTCATATATATATATATATATATATATATATATATATATATATATATATATATATATATATATATATGTATAAAACCGAGTATACAGTATTATTTATATATAACGGAAAGTTTTCTCCTCATGCTGAAATCATACTTTTTTCTTTTGGCAAGCTGATAAGATTTAAGTATGGAAAACCTCATAAATATGCTAATGTATGCAAGCTAAAAAATAATAATAGGCCCAGGACTCATAAACATATATCATTGCGCTTTGTCTTTTTGCCTCCGTCTGACTTTTTCCCCCTCCGTTTCTTATTATCATAGGACAATAATGAATTTATTTGCGTGGCCTTATGTAAGTCTGCATCTGGCCACAGCTATTCCTCTTCAACAAATCTTGAAACGTTTGATGTGGCTTTTGAAAAGGAAGATATTTATAGAAAACAAAGCCGTGCATAATTAAGACCCCAGACTACAATTAAAGAGTGTATTCTGATTTCTATTGGATAATTATCTTGGGAATGGCCTGTTTTTAGACACCCTTCCAAGATGAAGAACGAGACAGAGAAAGAGAGAGAGAGAGAGAGAGAGAGAGAGAGAGAGAGAGAGAGATGCAGAATGAGGAAACGAGAAAAAAAAAGTAACAGCACATATGTTGACGATTTAAACAACGGGAAGTGAGGAGATTTGGATTAAACACAGGTGGACTCGACAGCAGGCTGAGTTCAGTTGGCTGCAGAGAAACACAGGGATTGTGAGACAAAGACAATTATTGGAGGAGCTCCACTGATATGATGAAACCCCCACTCTCTCCTCTCTCTAGGGACATATTACACCTCTCATTATACTACTGATTGGCCTGATTTTAGCTGAGCAGCCCATACTGTAGCATCAGCCTGCCTGCACAATACCAATCCAAACAGAACTTTAATGAAAACGAAGTTCAAATATGCTGTGGTTACATTTGAGTGTTTTTGGAGTCATTGGAAATGTTGTGTGTTTTTGAATGAGACAGTGACAGAAAGCTAATTTTCTACTGCTGCTGATGGAAGCTTCTGTGAAAAGTTTCATTATGTTCACTGTTTCCACCATGCCATAGTGAAAGCACCACTAAATTGTCTTTGGTTAATTTAAATTTTTTTCTCAAAAACCTTGTGAAACACTAAGGAACTACAACTTGTTCCATATTTGCACTCATAATTATTTTTAATCATTTAATGCTAGGTCAGTCATTTTGCATAGCATTAAATGTGATGATAATAGACATAAAAAGAAGTTTCAAAGATTCAAACTCCTGATTAAAATACACAAAGGTTGACCCCACATGCGTTTTTGATTACTTTCCCATTCTTGGTGAGTGCTTTCCTTCCCTCCCTTTTTATATATTGTGATCGACTTAAAATCAAACCAAATTCCTGCATAGCAATGTTTACATGACATCTTTTCCATGATCCTTTGCTCTGAGCCATACCACTGTCATCACCCGTTCGGCATTACCACTCATTATGATGATTATTTTATTGCATTCATTTTCCTCTCACCCAAATAAACCCACCCAGGCTCACCATCCTGAAGATGATGCGTGGGATTGGAAGGCCCTTCACTGCACACGGCATAAAAAGATCTTCTTTTAAATTTCTCTTTCTTTTTTTTTTTATCCCTGTCACTCTTTCATTGAACTTCAAGCAAACAGTCTAATTTACAGGGCAAACTCCAACCCCCCCCCCCCCCCTCCGCCCTTCTTTGATAGTCCGATTTGATATACTTCGATAGAGTCTTTCTTCCAGACACCATCAATTGTCTATGGATTTTTCCTCCCTCCTCTCAGCTCGAAGAGAAACAAAAAGGAGGTCTGGGCGGCCTCAAGCTTGAAAGCTTTTATTGATATCGATGCGGGAGGAATATTGCCCATTTTCAGCGTCGGATCAATCAGCCTGTCGTGCTGTGTTTTACGAGCCACGTCCCCGTACTGGGGGTGGCCTTGCATTTCATGTGTACGGGTTTGTTTGTGTGTATGTGTGCCTTCGTGCATGTGTTCACTGTTGTTAGCATATTGTTTAAACAAGGGTCAGTTAAATTTACTTCACTGACAAAGATATTGGGACGCAAAAATGATTTTTGTTTCTCAACGTGGTTAATTTTGCTTCATGGTGAAATTTATGCTGTCAAGTTGAGCCAATAGAAAAACAAGAAGGCAGAGATGTGGCTGTGGAGAATAATAATGGATTAAACTTCCACTTACACCATGGTTTTGCACTGATATTTGCTTAATGCTGCTTGTCAGGCACTGTTGCAACAAAACAAACTAGTTGGCTTGCAGGAAAGAAGAAATCCTTTCATTTTTTCACAGCCTCTCTTTTTGAAAGCAAGTTCTCTGGCCCTGACTCTGGGCCTCAACTTTACTTTAATCTTGGTATTAGCCATTTGAATCTCCGCACATCAGCAAGTGTCCCTGTCACTTTGAGGAACACATGCTACGTCGTCTCACAGTCTGTAAGAGCTACTCTGTGTGTGTGTGTGTGTGTGTGGGTGTGTGTGTGTGTGTGTGTGTGTGTGTGTGTGCAGTTCTAGAGCAGAGATGCTCTAGTGCCCCATGGTACTAGTTAGCGTGGTGGCTGGCAGCTGGAGCGGGCTGATGGAGTGTGATGAGGGGAGCGGAGCATCACGATCACGCAGCCGAGAGATGGAGGAGGAGGAGGGGGGTGGGGCGGCACACCTGGCATCCGCCACAGATGGGCATAATCATCTCCTCCCCGACCACACCACCCCAACCCCACCTCCACCGTCTCACCCGCTTCAGCGCATACACACATACACACACATGCCCATCCAGGCAGCTTTATTTGGTGAGATCCAAGCTCAAACACACTGCCTATAACTAATTATACCAGCATAAATGGAGAACATATACATATGGCCTACCATATGTATATCTTATATACTATAGTAGATACAGTATATACATATGTGATGGATATACGCAAAGGCATAAAGCGTGAACTTGGCAAATACCCATGTTTCCATATCCGTCCTCCGAAAAACCTTAATAATACAACCACGGTCTATTATCATCCTACTGCTGGAGCTGTTTGTAGAGCATCAGTCCCTTAGCAGAGTGTGTGCATACTGCAGCATGACACACTGGTTGACAGCTTAACATTTATTAGAACACAGGGTACAAATGAGACACACTTTGCACCAGAGCTCACAGAACCACTCGAGATCGCACACACACACACACACACACACACACACACACGCACACACACACACACACACACACACTCACACACGTAAGCAAGTATTATACCCTGTCTATTCTGTTCGACTGTGAATACATTACACAATCAGGTTGAGCAATTAAACACATCCACAGGGACCTAGACATGGAAAATAAACAAGCAAACAAATCCAAATGGCTGTGAGAACAGGCGTGCTCATGAGACACCTTCAGAGTCACTAAGGTTTTGGTTCATGTCATTACCGAGCTTCAGGTTTGACACATCAGAGGCGCTTTGTGTGCATGTTCAAATGTAATTGATATAGTTCACAGTCGTGTCAAAATAGATTTGTTATTTTTAGACAAACTGGTAATGCTAGATGATCTTAAGATGCACTGATTAGTTGTTCAGAGATGCATGTACCATTTTATAGCAATACTTCTGATGGTGTTTAAAGGAAATAGTCACCATAGTGGTCATAATGAAATAAAACATGATGCTTTGATAGGAAAATAATCAATGATATGGTTGTGTGATGCGGCCTTCTGTGAAGCAAAGTTACTGTCATCACCCCGAAGTGGATTATTTTGTAATATCAGCATGTCTGGAGGTATTTTATTCCGCAATTTGCCAGCACTAATGATTAAAGAATGTCACTTTGTATATTTCATCGTTTTATAGTTATATTAATGTTGTGGAACATCTGCGAAACAAATTTATTCTTGTTATCAGTTTTTTATAGCAGTTGTAAACAGTTGTCCCCTCACCAGCCTCTCTGTCTTTTTTTTTTTTTTTTTCTTCCTTTTTTTTTTTTTTTTTATCTCTCTTGACATTAATAAGTCAAAGAAATGCAACTTGTCCTGTTGTCCTATACTGAAGAATTTCACATGCTGGAAGGAACAAATTTTACCTTAAAACACTGGCAATGGTGTCTCCTTCCAAAACTGCTCAATAAATGTCCCCTCATCTACTGTATAATAAAACACATTTTAATCCATCTGTATAGTTTAAATATTGCAAGTGGTAACACTACTGGTTTTCTGTAAATAATAATAATAATAATAATAATAATAATAATAATAATAATAATAATAATAATAATAATAATAATAATAATAAACAAACAAATAAATAAATAAATAAATAAATAACCTTTTGACCAACCAATCAGATTTGAGCATTCAACAACTTTGTGGTATAAGGAAGTTACATTATTTGTGATATGAAAGTGACCTTGTGCTTGTGACTCAGCTGAGTGCTACAGGAGGGAACTGAGGCACATGGAGGGGTGAGACAATCAAAGCTGGGCCAAGTGTAATTACAATACAAGTGTAATGCGATGTGAGACAGTGGGACAGTGAAGAAACAGCATGTAATTAACATACAAATACTTTGCTCATCGCAAGTGGATCAAGCATCAAGCGAGATCAGCGTGGTTGTATGTGTATGATTATGCTTAATACATAATACGAAGTTGTAAGAAAAGGAACAACCTTTAATTCCACCCTTAACCTTAACCGTAACTGTAACCTTTTTCATGGAGTTCGTACTAATTTGTATGTATGAGGCCATTTGATTGGCTCTGAATCTACCTGCAGGATGACTGGCATTACATTTTGAGAGACATAAACCAGACTGAACATTTTTTTGTGAACCATGCAACACAAAAGGAGGAAAAAAAAACCACTTCAGAAACTCTTTTGTAGTTGGCCTTGATTCCGCTGCAGCATGGTTCCCTCCTTTCCTTCCCAGCAGGACAACGAAGTGATGAAGACCTATGAAAAAAGTGAGTAAACGCTGTCTCGATTATCTCGGCAGCCCAGCATTTGGTCGCTAAGCGGTTAGGGCGTTCATGGACCTGTGATTTATTTATCAAAAATATTTCACCAGGAAGCACGCCCAGGACAGACCATCTCATTTAGCACTGACATTAACACACACCTCCTTCACCCCCTTGCCCCCCACCAACACACACACACTCTCTCTGTCTCTCTCTCTCTCTCTCTCTCTCTCTCTCACACACACACACACACACACACACACTACCCCTCCTCACCCTCTGGGGATCCCTCCATTTCAAGGCAACAAAAGGGTCTGCTACACATCCCCTCGTCTCCTTTGATGTTTATTTTAGTAGCCCACCCCTGCCGCTCTGAGCCCTTTAGTGTCCAGCCAGGTACAACAAGCTCTCTTTCGTCTCAAGCCTGCCTCTCAGACTGACCTGGTCACGAGGACAGCCAACTATTAAGCACTTTACTCGCTGCCTTCACTTAGATCCCTACGGCTCTCGAAAGCAGCCTGAGGGGGGCATCTAGGAAAGGTTAGCTCTGAGCATAGCGAGTGCGAGAAAGAAAGGAAGGGCGGTCCTGAGCACTCTCTCAAGCCCCAGTGTCGGACTAGTAGGAGTGGTAATGTTGCTGGTGGAGTGTGTGTTTCCTTTCACTGGCTGCCAATCCATCAAGACTCAGGCTACCGCTGTGAGGCCCGTCAGCCAGCACAGAAAAGAACAAGAGCTGGCTACAGAGCCCCCCTTCGCTCTACAACCATCACTCATCTCCATCATGCTGAACTCTCCATGACCTTTTCCCTCACGTTCCTCCATTCTTTACACTGCTTAAGCGCCAGCTTCCAGCCATGCGGCATCCCGCCACAGCGTTCGTTTTTTGCATCGAGGCTTATTTGTGCTGGTTTACTTTCATATTGACATTTCATAGTAAAGCTGACACTAATCAGTGAAATTACAAGGCGGATGTGTTCCCTTATGTGGCTTGTGGTAGCATGCTTGCATCCAAACTTCTCAACAGATGGAGCGATGAGATGAGAAAGCAAGAGAAGAGAAGAGAAGAGAAGAGAAGAGAAGAGAAGAGAAGAGAAGAGAAGAGAAGAGAAGAGAAGAGAAAGGCAGAGACAACACTAGTTGACATCATTAAGCTAGACACATTTTTGTCACGCTTCCAGATTTAACCCGTCTGCGTTTTGCCGAATAGCGAATCCGTCTCGCTTCGCTTTTGTTTTCCTTTTCGTGCTCCCTTCTTTATTTATGCTTGAATCTCTCACATGCTCTTGGCCACAGACAGACAGTCTGTCTCAATTCCCAAGAAGCAGAATGATGAAAAGAAGACACCATGTCTATTAAAGTGGCCAAACAAAACAAAACAAAAGAAAGCAAATTTTTCCATGGAACGTTCCACATAAAGTGGTGCAAGAAAAAAATGAAAATAAAATCAAATCCCATAACCCCTCACTGTCTCTGCTGACGGAATTGATTTCTGATGAATGAGATTACATCAGGTTAAAGCACACATGCCCGTACTTATCATTTTATCCTGACCCACATCTCTCTAATCCAAACTTACTTTCTTACCCCACTTTGTTGTTTGTCAATGAGCAAATCGCATTTGCTTGCGTTGGCCAAAGCTCACCGTTATGAAATTCGCAGGGTCCAAAACCAATCTGACATTGTTGGCCCTGCTCAACGGCGGCGAATCGTGTTACTGTGATGAAGGCCCGAGGACAATGTCTGTGTCTTTATGACGGGGCTGCTCAGCAATATCACGTCCAGCCGCAAAACATACCAAAAGCCATAAAGCAAGCCTGACCGCCGGCGCTAGCTAATTGCATGAACCCTCAAATCGGGACACAATATTGTCTGGATTCTATTTGTATCGGTGCAAGTGACCTACAGATGACTCATTTTCAACTTTAAAGGAGGAATGAGGGATGAGAGGAAGGCTGTGTGTGTGTATGTGTGTTTGAATGGGCATGAGGGGGATGTTTTTCAACTTTAAGATGGATGTGCCAGTATCCAGTGTGATTAGAGAAATGGATAACTCACTAACATCTGTGCAAACTACAATAAAGAGGGATTTAGTGTTGCCCTGAGGAAGGCAAGGAGAGGCTGTCTGTCCATTAAACGCTTTATTACAGAGCCAGCAGCTCTGTTCTAACTCACTTATTTTTGCCTGTGCGGTGGCTCGGCCTCTGTGACTGCCTGTCATCCTGAGCAGACAATGCTCCAGGCGCTCCTCTCCCTTTCTCTCTCTCTCTCTCTCTCTCTCTCTTTCTCAAACCGATACCTATCCCTCTCCATCTCTCTACCTCAATGCTTCTTCCCTACCCATCCCACCTCTCACTCTTTTCTATGTGTACCATCTTGTCTTCCTTTAATTCTCCCTCTCTTATTGTATCATCTCTCTCTCTCTCTCTCTCTCTCTCTCTCTCTCTCTCTTTTCCCCCCCTCCTCTGCCTGAGAGTGCACGAGGTAGATGACAATCAAATGACTCATTGAGCAGCTGGAGTGGTTGGCCTGGGCGAGGGCTTAACTACGTAAAGTGAGCATGATCATGTCACACTTCGAAGTCCTCGTTGGCTGTAGCCGTGGCAGCAGGAGAAAAGGGGAGAGGCCTTCCTCTTAAAGAGACAATGACACAGAAGAAGGTGGCCTGGTTTAGACAGCACAGGGGCTCACATCTGATCTCAGCTGTGCTGGACAGATGGCTCAGGGTGGTACTTGGGGGGGTCATGGTTGCTTGTGTATAGGTATGTTTTGGACATGATTCAAACATGTTGGCTGGATTTTAGAAGCATGGTTAGAGAGAAATGGTAGGTTTTTCAAGTTGGCATGTCTCAATTCTTTTATCTTTACACACTCAAAAAAGGTCATTGAGGCAAATAAGGTTTTCAATAGCGTAAAATAAATGAACAGAAATGTAAGTACATAAGTACACAATTAAGTAAGTAAACAAGTAAATAAATAAAGTATACCTTTCCTTTTCCATCTTTTATACCATTAGTATGTTTTTTTTTTTTTTTTCCTACCTAAAGATATGAATGTAGGGTTCTTTAAAATTGTTACTCTAAAAACGAAAACCTAATTGAGATCCATTATATCCATGTGTCCAGGTTAAAAAGACACAAGTCAAGGAATGGTACAGTTTAGTACCCTTTTTTCTGAGAGTGCTAGATGTTCTTCTAGGATGTGCATAAGGATGTCCATTTAATTCCTTTATTAATTTGGACTATTTTTTTTCATCTTGTTGATTTAAGTACTATGTTGTTTTGTTTAATACCAAAATGTGCTGTTTTACTGCGTCACTGTGCAAATTTGACCCAATTTGCATGAATTTCACAAGACATGTGTTGTTAATATGAGAATCCATCTGACAGAACACACAAACAGAGAACAAGCATCATTCTAGCCCTCATTTGAACAAGACTCAAACCCTATAAGAGTTATTTCAACCTTGATTATTTTACTGTCTATGCAATACTGTTTGGTACAGCATATTTGCGGTGTGTGTAAATCCTGCATGTTTCCTATGGAGCCAAACCTCCTCCGCAAGTACTGTTGATAGATTTTATACTTGAAACAAGCATGGCTATAAGATAGGTAATGTATTGTCAAACCATGACAAACTCGAGAGCCTCCCTCATTAAATGTCCCTACATGCCATTTCAAATCTCAGCTCTCTGTGTGTGTGCATGTATGTGTGTGTGTGTGTGTGTGTGTGTGTGTGTGTGTGTGTGTGTGTGTGTGTGTGTGTGTATGAGTGTATGTGTGTATGTGTATGTGTGTGTGGAGACAGGAATTGATGCCCCATGTTTGGCTAATTAAGACGGCAGTAGACGTTTCCGAGCACGTGAGATGGCGGAGAGGTGCTAATTCATAATTGACGTAATGAATGGAGTCTGTCCGTTAGCTTTTTAAACGCCGGCGATTTCACCGTGATTAGCTGACACGTACCTTTGTGTGAATAATGAAAATATGTGCCGTGTTCTGAGCTTTAATGAATCCCGGGCCAATCTCGGGCTGCCGTTTTTTTCGACAGCCATCTTTCTCTCTTTCTCTCTCTCTCTGTCTTTCTCTCTCTGTCTCTCTCTTTCTATATATCGCCTCCCGCAATGGCTGCCGTCAGAGGAATGGGCCTTGTTTGACATGGACACTTTGTAAAATAAAATCTTATTATATTCTACTGAGGTAGTATTGCACTCAGAAGACAGACAGGGAGAGAGAGACTAAAACAGAGAGACATTCCTTTCAGCTTAGTGGCCAGTATGGACTGGTATCAGAAACTGAGGCGTGAGCCACTGCATCTGTGTGGGACTGTTTATGTGTTTTGCATTTGCCAGCAATCTGGTGTGTTATATCTGTACTTACCCAAGCTTCAAAGCCCAGCATGCGCCTTCACTTTGGTAGGCTTTACCGCCCACCATAAACAATAATTACAATCAGCAGTGTCAGTGAGACGGTCCAAGTGTTTTTATTAAGGTGTGTTTGGAAACTATACTATTAATCCTGAAGAGGGAAGTGGTGTTTGTTAACATTATCTTGGCTTCATCTGAGCAACACTGAAAAATGTTCCACATTTGCGAAACAAACATGTTTTATGCATATCATAAACCCAGACATATGTCAGAACAGCTTGTTTTTTTCCGGCTCTGGCTGTAATGTATGAATTCGTCGAGCGCAGATGCTCCAAGATGAGCCTTCGTGGTCGAGTATTTCTTAACATGTTAGTTTGTGCCCTCGCATCTCTGTACCAAGTCACTCAGACACAGGCCTAAACAGACAACTAAAATAACACCCTGGCAGCATAAACAAAGAGCTATTACGCCCATGGGAGTGTAGTGTCTGCCCGGGCCTTCTGCTCAGAACCCTTTGCCCCCCTCTTCCTCCTCCTCTTCCTCCTCCTCCTCTCCTCTCCTGTCCTTTCTGACACACAGTAGCCGAGTTGTCATGTTGCACTGTTTACACTCCTGGAATAAGTGTGTACAGTATATGTGAGTGATCTTTGAGCATGAATGTACAGATTTAGCATTTTTAGAGAAATAGGAAACTACTAGAGATGTAGTAATTTGACACAATGGATGTAAGTTAGTTGTAAATCCCATGACTGCTAGAGAGCCACTTGAGAACATTCAACTACTCATTTATATGCTTAATTGTATCCAGTCAATTTGTATAAAAGCATGTATAAATGTTAAAATATAAGATTAAGAAGCATATCTCCCACAATATTCTGCATCTGCAAGCCAAAGGACAAAAAGGGATGAACAAAAATATGCGAAGCTGCACCACAAAAAAGATTTATTATGGAAATGAACACAGTCATATGAGAGGCATGAAGGGGATTGGGGCCATTTGGAACATTGGGTTATTAGTACTGCAGCAGAGTAATTGGGCCAATCAGAGCACAGCAGAGGTGTGAGCGCCGTCTCTGATGCCCATCAGCTGTCGAGCTGGGCCAGCTGGGTGACATCATGGGGTCTGTTTCCGTGGTGATGATTGACACCGTGTCTGTCAAAGCGGGAGAGAGACATGCATGTGACGTGTCATTAGTAGGGAAGAGAAGAGCAGGAGTGGGGTGGGGGTAGCGTCACATCGCTGCCACTCTCCACCGCTCTCTCTAATCGCCTGCCCATTGGCACTAAGGCGGCGTAAACATTAGCACAGGGGAAAGAAATGAATGCATCTCATCAATGTGCCGCAGAGGAGATCATGCTCCCCACCCACCCTTTTCACTCTCCTTTAGATTGCTAAATTAAATGCAGACTAATGCAATCTCTTTTTTGTTCTGGTTTAAGGTGCTGTATTGTTCATTCCTTTATTCACCCTATATTTAAAGATTTTTTAGTTGTGCATTGCACGAATCTTGTGTGAACCTGAATAACAACTTAATTAATGAAATAACTGCTCGCTGTGCTTGTTGGACAAAAGCATAGAGGTATAATAACATATTGCATTATATATGCATAATAACATTTTAGTGTTAATTAAATTTAAATGAAAATCAATCGTAATTCAACTTCAGAGATGCTAAGCTGCTGATAGTGTAAAATAAGAGATTTATGTAGCAATTAGTAGTGTGATGATTTGGTGTCTATCTGGTTAGTGTGCTATTATGTTTGCTCTTTGTGTGGCAACTAAATTGCCCCTGAAAATGAAGGAATTACAAAAGAAGGGTAAAATGGATCTTTGGCACATATCTTGATTATTAATTTCCTTCATAACCTTATAATCAACTCATTAAGTAAAGGTGGGATAGAAGTTTCTATCTATCTATCTATCTATCTATCTATCTATCTATCTATCTATCTATCTATCTATCTATCAAAACAATATGACCAAAAGTTTGTGGACACTCGATCATAAGTCCCTGGTATTCCCCTGGTAAAAAATACGTGCTTGTTGAACGTTCCATTCCAGATGTATTCCCCTGGTAAAAAATGACCTGCTATCTTCTGATATGCTGTAGGTCACGCACTAAAATGAGAGTAAAGAGACTAAAATTACTGCTAACCTTGCAGTCAATGGCATCAAAAGAACTAATGGCATTCAAACGTACAGCACTATCTTTATCCGTCCATCCATCCATCCATCCATCCATGCCTTTTGCCGTCAAAGGGGTCCATTCATTCATCAATCCACACCTGTCTTCTCCATAAATCCATACATCCATCCATGCATCCATGTTTTTTTCTGTCAAAGGGGTCCATTCATTCATCAATCCAAACGTATTGTCCTCCATTCATCCACTCATTCATTCAACTTCCTTTCCATCCATCATCCATCCATCCATTCTTCCACTCTTTCATTCAACTACCTATCCATCTTACCTATCCATCCATCCATCCATCCATCCATCCATCCATCTATCCATTCAACCACTCATTCATTCAACTACCTATCCATCCATCCATCCATCCATCCATCCATCCATCCATCCATCCATCCATCCATTCATCTACTCATTCATTCAACTACCTATCCATTCATCCATCCATCCATCTATCTATTCATCCACTCATTCATTCATCTACCTATCCGTTCATCCATCCATCACTCTATCCATTCATCCACTCATTCATTCATCTACTCATTCATTCAACTACCTATCCATTCATCCATCCATCCATCTATCTATTCATCCACTCATTCATTCATCTACCTATCCGTTCATCCATCCATCACTCTATCCATTCATCCACTCATTCATTCATCTACTCATTCATTCAACTACCTATCCATTCATCCATCCATCCATCTATCTATTCATCCACTCATTCATTCATCTACCTATCCGTTCATCCATCCATCACTCTATCCATTCATCCACTCATTCATTCATCTACTCATTCATTCAACTACCTATCCATTCATCCATCCATCCATCTATCTATTCATCCACTCATTCATTCATCTACCTATCCGTTCATCCATCCATCACTCTATCCATTCATCCACTCATTCATTCATCCACTCATTCATTCATCTACTCATTCATTCAACTACCTATCCATCCATCAATCCATCAATCCATCCATCCATCCATCCATCCATCCATCCATCCAAACTTATGAAATCCGTCCATCCATGCACCCATCACTGGAGTCAGTGAATTCTTCAGTTCAATTCAAATAATTGCAATTCAATTACAGTTTATTTGTATAGCGCTTTTAACAAAATGTCTATCTGGTTGTAATTCAGTGCACTGTGTTTTTTTTTTCTCTGTCCAAATCCACACTATACAATGCCATTCTCTGTTCTTGCATACATACTGAAGATGTTTATCAGCTTCTGACAGTTTGGATCACAATGACATCCTTGTTTCTCGATGGTTATTAGCGTCGGTCATTCTTCTGTGACTAATTGTAGCAGAGTTTTTGTGTGTCTACAGGGGCACCAATAACACACAGACCCCTCAGTCATCATCCCATCCCCTCACCATCACTCCTGTCATCAGACTGACATCTCTGATTCACCCATTTAACAGCAGTGTCACGATCTCTCTCTTCCTGAACACACCACTGGGCAACATGGCTAGTGGATGTATCGTCTCACATTAAGGCATTGTACTGCACTTTTGGGCGCTCAGCATAGGTGCAGATGTTTACACTCGAGCCTGTTTGAAACACATCTGTTTAAGGCAAACCAAATTTCCAGGTGCAAACTGAAGTGGGTGTGAGCTACGAAGAGAAGATTAATTAGCTAACACTTTAAATTAATGTCCATTGATAGACCTTTAATTAAGGTGTAATTAATTATCATTACAACGCCAGCTAATTATGTCATTACGTAAAACTAACCAAAATAATTGAATTAATCTAAGGTGATTCCAAGGCATTCCACTTATTTGCAAAGCCAGCATGTTGGTGTATAAGTAACGTTGTCTGTGTTATTATTCATCTGTACGCATTCTTGCATATTAAACAGGTTGGCAGCCAACTGCATATCTCAATGGCAGTGTCAGGTCTGTTTAATTTCACGAGAATCTCTATGGTTTATTCTGCATGAGCACAGCAAAAACATGGCTACCACTAGCTAGACACTGCTGTATGCCTTCCTTTTGCCAGCCTTTTTTTTTTTTTTTTTTTTTTTTTTTTTAGTCGGGTGGTAGTGAGACTGATTAGAGCAGTGTGTGCGGTATACTTGGGTCTCTGTCTTTTACGCTCCTGCTGTTTTGTTTAAGATGGAAATCCCCATAAGGCCCTGGAAGACTGACGGATCTTCAGCAAAGTTCACACTGTCTGCATCATGAAATGCACTGCGCCCGCCCAAAACTGTCAAAACGACAAACAGTACATCTCCCCGGCAAGCCGAGCTCAGATACCACAGCCCGTGTCACAGCAAATGGACGACATCTTCTGCATGTGCCTGATAAGGCCACTCACCTCACCATGACCTGACTCGATGTACACACACACACACACACACACACACACACACACACAATACGACACAAATCCTCTTCCCGCCCACACTCCATCTCTCTGTCTATCTTTTACATGACTCCTTGCAAAGACATCTGCATGTCTCAAACATGCCTCATATAGCGCACGGAATGTCTTTCTCAGCTCTGTCTGTCAATCATTTTCAACTTGTCCAACCCTATGACAAATAGTGTCAATCAAGTTTACATCACACACATCTCCCCGTGGCTATCATCCTCCATCTGTTGTGTCTCTTTCGTGTAAAGCTATTGAGAACGATGTATCAGTGCCAGATGCACAAAAGAAGCGAAGTGAGGGACCTACAGGTGCAGAGAGCATTCTGCAAAACTAAAAGTAAAGCTAAGCCTTGGAAATGAATTGAATGACAGCTCATGATTGTCCCTCCTCAGCAGTGACATGCCGAGATTCTAGCAAAGTACCTCCTCCTCTTCATCGGGCTTTGTCTTTTTTTTTTTTTATCTCCTCTCATATCTCTCTCTGTCTCACTCATACACTCGCTCTCTTTTTTCTCCTGCGTGCGTGTGTCAAAATGTCAATTTCCTTGCGACGGGATGTGACAAGGCCCGTTGCCCGGGGGGACGGCTGGGAATAGAGGGCCTCACAAATTGATTTTGATTTTATTCCAAATCATTCAGAGTGTTTAGCTCTAATGGGAGCTGATCAGAGAGAGGTCCGGAGTACGGCACCAGGGCTGGAGATTAGTTCTGTCACTCGGGCGATCAGAGCCCGTCAAGCTCACTCCTACTCAGAGTGGCACGCTATGGCATGGACCGTTCAGAGCCACCATCTCGCACATTATATAACCGCCGCAGCTCAGCTCATGTGTCATGCTGCTCAACATGAGAAGTTCCACCCACCAAATCTTGAGCTATCAGAAAGTTATACTAACGCTTTGAGTTTGTTAAAATAGAGCCATTGCTCCATGTGTGCTAACTAGCCTCAAGGGTAATGAGGAAAAAACAGAGAGCTGTACTGTTCCAGAGATCTCTTTTTTAGAAATATCTGCTGCAGCAGATATCGATATCCTTTTAGGCGTTTTTCCACATGTCACACATATGTGTTAGAGTTGTTATTATTTGCAGAAAAACTACATTTGGGTCAAATTTGGCTGATTTTTCATCTTTTTGACCGGTTTCCAGAATTCCACTCCTTTTCTGAGAGCTTTTGCAGAAACACCTCACATATGAGATGAAACTCTAGTGTTAATTCTGTCCTCACATTAATAATTGCATTCCTTGTCATTATATCTTATACATTTCAAAACTCCTTGCCAGTACAAATTTTGACGCCTTGTTATTACTCAATGGGAGGCACCTAAAACTGTAAGTTTCTGTTTTTTTTCCAGCTAAAGCAGCAGTTAGGAAAACAATGGAGGAGCTGCTTTTTATTAACTAGTGGTTCTCGTTGAACTTTTGCCTCACTGTTTTCTTACCATAAAAAACAAAAAATTTAAACTCTTGCCACCTCCTACACCAGCTTATATCGTTTGTTTTTTTCTCTCTGCCTTCTAGGATTTCTTGTTAGCAATGTTGGCACCTCTGCTGATGGAATTTTAAATGCAGAAAGGTCTCAGGGGATGGATCAAGAATATACTAAACGCAATGCAGCCCAAAGATCATCGCCAAACAATCTCTCAGTTAGATGATTATGCAAAGAGTTTTAAGATGAGAGTATATTCAGTGGTTCAAACCGGTAGCCACTGAAGCAGATGAGTCTGAGTCGAATGAGTCATTAATGCTGTTTTCACAACAACCATAAATGAGAACATATGTCACCCAAAGCCAGAGGCATTCTAAAATGACATAGCCATAACGACGTGCTACTCATCTGCACACTGATAATCAGTGCCTATAACTGTCTCCGTCAGCCATCTTTGTCACCATATGTGAGCCAGTTGCACTTTGGGAAGTTGGAGCAGGATGGCAGGCTGCTTTGTGGTGGGTAGGGAACAAGACGCCGCTGGCAGCACAAATGTAGCACCATGTACGAGGGCTTCTAATTTGCAAGTGCTTGATGGGCTTGAACTTTTTGAGCTGATCGAACGTGACAGCATCAAAGACTGAGCTAAGGCAGACAAACTTTACTGCCGCTCTGTCAGACAAGACGTCCCATGGGAGATAAAGAGGGGAAGAAGGAAGGAGGAGGCAAAAGAGGAATGGAGCGTTGGTGTGGGGGGTGTTAGGGGGTGTTAATGTTAGATCACGTGCACATGTGGAAATGCAACCAAACAAATACATTTGCATGCACAAAAATACACATGTAGGCTGTTTATACCAGACATAGATTGTTACATGAAAATTACAACACCGCCTGTTTGAAATACGTGCTCATAGTGACACTCTCTCAAAAGACTGCCATGTACGTACACTGTGTGGTATGAATCAGAATGTATTACAGTGATTAAAGTTGACTCACATACACTCTGGCATGCAGATACACACCCTGCTCTAACTGGCATGATGCAAATATATTAGTGTACATACACTACACTATTCAACCCAGTCACCTACGCAATCCTATAAACATATGGTCTTTCTGTTTTGAGAGCAATCATAGACAAAAATAGGCATTTATGGCATGACACAAGCACACAACTGACAGAGCACAGCGTACCCGTACAGTATGGTGCATGTTTCATAAGCGGAACATGTTCACAAACAGGAACTGGACCACAGAGTTCATTTTCCACCAACTAGAGAGACAGTTTGATTGAGTCTGATTGGTTAATCGGCACTGTAATACCGGATAAGTTCATTTATCACAAAAAAAAATTGAGGAAACTACTTACCTCAAAGTTGATAAATCAATTTCTTTAAGCCAAATACACTGAAATAGAAGAAGTTAATTTTTTTTTGTTATATTTAAGTGTACTTGGCTTAAAGAAATTGATTTATCAACTTTGAAATAATTAAATTTTTTGAGTTAAATAAACTTATCCGGTTTTACAGTGTGCTTATTATAACTGCAAAGGAATGACTGACAAAATGGTTAGTCGACAACATTTATGAAAAATCGTTGATTTTTTTTTTTTTTCATGACTTTGATTTGATTGCACAATGTTACGTGCAGCAAGTTTCCCACAACTGGAAAGTCCTCAGGACAGAGAACTTGTTTTTGAAATATGTGTTTTTTAATTGTTTGTTGTTTGTGTGTTTATAAGTGATAACTTGTCTCGCAGACCTTCCACAACATTACATTTAAATAAAACATTTAAAACATTGCTCTTTAATAAATTACAAAATGTAATCATTAAAAAAAATTGCCGTGTTTTTAGTGGATTTATACATGTTGGGACGTTGATTAAATGAAAATAAGATAAAGTTAAAGGTAGTTAGAATAACTCCGCTTCACATCAGGCCGCGTCACTCCACTATGTTGTTGATTATGTTCCTATAAAGGAACACCTGGACGTGTTTTATTTGTTTTAATCCTTGGTTAAACCATCGTTTAAGAAATGAAGGCAATATGAAAATAACACTGTAGAGATTTGATCAATGGACTTTCAAAGAATTCTGTTCCATTGTGGTGCGACGGTTCAATAAACATCTTTGCTGGTGTTGGTGAATGTTGGAAATGTTGGAAAATGCAACATCTATGAAGGAATATAAAATAAAACCTCAAAGCATCCTATATGCTTTGCTATGAGAAAATTCTAGAAAGTTCATTACGCACACATAGTGATAGGACAGCTCTGACTGTCAGATGAGCTGACCTGGCTTTGCCAGTGGAATAGGTTTCAGTCAACAACATCTCATCAGGCCAGACTGGACTTATTAAAAATTTTCGTCAAAATGACACTGGGGCACAGCTCTCCAGGAGGGGTGTGTACAAGATTGGCATGACAGCAGGCAAAATGCCAGGCATCCCAGGGGGGCACAGTGGAGCCACTGCCCCTAAGCCAGTGCCCTTAAACCAAGGACAGGCATGGCATTATTCTCAAGTTAAATGGTGGATTTCATATTTAAAGGAAAAAAAAAAAGAGATGGAGAGAAACTGTCATGTTTTGTTTGTTTATTCTGCCTCCTCGTCTGGCTCTTAGTGAAGAGGATTGTGAAATTGTGAAATTTAGGTGTGGTTACCAGACAAAACAAACATTACAAATGTAGCGCATGAGTCATTTTTCACTCAGTATAATGACTTACTTCTAAAAGTGTCTGGGCATCAAGATAAACTCAAGTTTCAAAAAAAGGAAATCAAACACTATGCTACACAAGTTAAACTAATACTCCAATCTAAAGAAAACCATGCACACACATTCCAACACTCATTCGCACCTGTCCATATTTGGGATGACTCTGAAAAACCTAGAGAAAACCCACACAGACACAAGGAGAACATGTGAAACAACACAGAGAGTAACCTGAGCTCAAGATAAAGCTCTGAAAAAAGAATCTGCATTTCTGAATAACCGAATCGTACAGAGTTACTAATACTGAAGTGTGCAGGAAGTGCCATGTGTTTTGCATAAACATTTACTGACGCCTTAATAGCAGCCTTTAAACTTCAATTATAACTGAGTTTTGAGTAAACAGATTGTCAGCTCTTTTCTTTAAAGGTGTCAATATTCTTGTCCACAGTAATCACACATGCTAGAGATTACACATGCATTGGATATAGATTAGACTGAAAGATGCTGAGTGTTCCTTTAAGGTATACTTTAAACAACTGCCAATGTGAAGTGTTTGATAAAAAACAAAAAAAAAAACGAAGCCAAAATAATAAATATACCATGCAAAAGGTCTACTGACAGCTTTCCATACAGAGCTTTTACTCCATTATCTTCAGACATTACCATCCATGCACAAGTGTGTGGTTTATGGAAATGAGGGAGTGAAACCTCACCTGCACGCTGTTCTTGTTAGTGGATGTATTTTTTTTATTCTCTAAAAGGCCTGGATGAGATCTGAGACAGGATCCCCATGAGCTAAGCACTTTCTCTCCCTCGGTGAGCCCCAGAGCTGCTTTAAGGTGCCTGCTAATGCCATGAGGAGACAGGATCTAATAGATTGATACACAGGTTTTGACATGCTATTTGAGCGTGCGGCCACTCCATAATTGGCCACGTCATCATGCATTAAATTAACAATATATAGAGGAGTGCCCAGAGACGAGTGTCTTTGGCCGATCCGTCAGCCGTCAGGACAAACCACATCTGACGGCTCTCACTATCTCTGAGGGGATAAGAGCAGGAAGAGAGGGAGGGGAAGAGAGGAGAGATGGGAAGAGGAGGGAGGGATTTTGGGCAGAAGGCCTCTGTAAAGTATTCCGGCTGTTGATGAGGATCCAAGCTCATTTTATTGTGTCTCTTTGTGGCTTGTTTCAGCCATGCATGTCTGTACGTCTGTGATCTGTCCATCCAAAAAAAATGTAGACGTTAGTGTTTAATCCCACTTGCTTCATATGTTTATTTATTCATCTGTTCATTTGTCTTGTGTCTGGATGTCAGTAAGCTTGTGTGACTTCCAGCTTTGCTGTTCACGTCTGGGAAAGTTAAAGCCACTTGTGATTTGCCATGGATACAGGCCAACATTCACTGGAACACAAGCTTTATTTCATCCCGCTGTATTGTTTGCCTTGGTGACATCATCAGCTAAAGTGTCACTCTGTTTTGAATGTGTCTGCATGAGTGGCTTTTTTACAGGAGTCTCAGCCTTCTTGGCCCCACTGTGAGCCAATATACATTAACTACTGTTCCGCCTCTGTAATTGTACTTAATAAGGCTATCATTATAATGATTAGCTAATCTTTGAGACCTGCCGTTAATGCAAAGGACAAAGACAGGGTGGAAAAAAAATGTCCCTTAGATTATATAGATGTGAATATTGCGCTGGACTACAGAAAGATTGCTCAGTGGGGTATGTGTGCATACTGCAGAAATGATTCAAATATATCACAGCATGCTGCGTTTGGGTGCAATGGATGGCACGGTGTATTATGGAAACACTGACACTCCACATTTTGATCTTTAAATTACCTGGAAAAAAAGAGAAGTGACCTTTATGGTGAAGCTATATAAAGGTTTAATCTATGCAGGGTCTCCATCTTTTGATTTATTAGCGTAAAATCCGAAATTGAGCATATTTTATTGCCCCCTGTTCTGATGCAAGACTTCCGAGGACCTTTGGTATTTGAGGTTCTCAATATTACTGTACTCTTTTTTATTTATTTATTTCCATACAGACTCAGATTTTACTAAGTGTTAAGTATGCTGACGGTAGAGGAAAGGACATGCCATGTGTTGAAATGCAATCATTGCAGATTCGCAAATCTATGGCTTCTTAACTGTCGAACAGGGACTTCTTTGGCTGAAAGAATCATTCACACACTCACTCAAGCATGCATGACTCTCACAACCATCCTTTCCTTCTTTTTCTCTTCGGTATGACCACATACCGCCCCTGTATATTCATACAAAATTATCATAGATCCCGTCAAAGGGCCCAGGTTTATTTTCCTTTGTGACGGAAATAGCCATTGAACACACAAGCCTTGTGCAAGAAGGAAGCTGGCGAGACAACACAGAATGCTTTATAGCACCGCCACAATAGAGGATCACAATGGCGTCCTACTGAGACAGTGGCACACAACACAGGATTACACCAAAATGGGACTTAAAGAGACCCAGATGAAAGCAGAGAGGGGAAGTGATCACCACCTATTAGACATAACTCTGCTCTAACATGGCTGAGGGACAAACGGCCATACCTTAGAAGCAAACCACCATTTTATATGTGTAAAGTGTGGAGCATGAGATAAAGCTTGGAGTTTCTAACTACCACCTCAATTTGTTTTAATGTGTGCATAAGAACATGGAAATGTCTTAAATAAGAAAAGAATTGTTGTGAACATATAAAAAAGTTTACACACTTGGCTTAGGGGTATATATTTCCAGATCAATAAATAGTACATGAGTTAGAAATCATTGGAAACGTTCATTCTTTCTTCTCCAGTGTTTTACCTTTGTCCTGAACAGGGTTATGGTGGATCTGGAGCCTATCCTGGGAGGACTGGACATGAGGAGGGACTACACTCTAGATTGACCGCCAGTCCATCCCAGAGCTCCATGCACACACACAGTCACCAATATGGAATCGCCAGTATGGAGTGTACCTGAAGGAAACAAATATGAGCATGAGCATGAGCAGAAGAAGCAAATCTTCACATAATCATTAACCCAAGCTCAGGATTGAACCAGCAACTTTGGAGCTGTTAGGTAGCAATGGTATGCTTTGCAGTGCCATGCTGCCCAATGATAGAAACCAGATACTTTGGATAAAGAAATAATACATTGTGTTCTAATACCACAATGTCCAGAGACTGCATACTACTCTGCAAATCATATTAATGATGATCCATCCATCCATCCACCCATCTTCAACCGCTTACTCCTTTTCAGGGTCACGGGGAACCTGGAGCCTATCCCAGGAGGCATCGGGCACAAGGCGGGGTACACCCTGGACAGGGTGCCAGTCCATCGCAGGGCACAATCACATACACACTCACATTCATACACTACGGACACTTTAGACACGCCAACCAACCTACCATGCATAATGATGATGACTACAGTGGTGTGAAAAAGTGTTTGCCCCCTTCCTCATTTCCTGTTCCTTTGCATGTTTGTCACACTTAAGTGTTTCGGAACATCAAACCAATTTAAACAATAGTCAAGGACAACACAAGTAAACACAAAATGCAATTTGTAAATGAAGGTGTTTATTATTAAAGGTGAAAAAAAATCCAAACCATCATGGCCCTGTGTGAAAAAGTGATTGCCCCCCTAAACCTAATAACTGGTTGGGCCACCCTTAGCAGCAACAACTGCAACCAAGCGTTTGCGATAACGTGCAATGAGGCTTTTACAGCGTCCTGGAGGAATTTTGGCCCACTCATTTTTGCAGAATTGTCCTAATTCAGTTACATTAGAGGGTTTTCGAGCATGAACGGCCTTTTTAAGGTCATACCACAACATCTCAATAGGATTCAGGTCAGGACTTTGGCTAGGCCACTCCAAAGTCTTCATTTTGTTTTTCTTCAGCCATTCGGTGGTGGACTTGCTGGTGTGTTTAGGATCATTGTCCTGCTGCAGAACCCAAGTTCGTTTCAGCT
>JAFFST010049884.1:125881-138381 GCA_022414735.1 Noturus placidus
GATGTTCCGAAACACTTAAGTGTGACAAACATGCAAAGGAACAGGAAATGAGGAAGGGGGCAAACACTTTTTGACACCACTGTATATATATATATATATATATATATATATATATATATATATATATATATATATATATATATAAAGTACACCACAAAACCTTCTCAGTGTATATTCTAAAGTTATAAGTTGTAACATTATACAAATAAAGAAATAAGTGTAAATGAACATCCTGACAGCCACATGTAGGCTATATATATTCAAGGATCAACTGTGAAATAATGCTATAAGAGGAAAGCAGAGAGTGTGTGTGTGTGTGTGTGTGTGTGTGTGTGTGTGTGTGTGTGTGTGTGTGTTTGTGTGTGGGTGGGTTTATGCGTGTGTAGGCATTTCTTGATAGCTACACATTGTCTCCTTGCATGCTTGTTTTGAACCTTAATAAGCCCGACTGCCTGGCCCAGGCATGGCTCGGAGAGAGGAGAGAAAATGGCTTTCTTACACTTCAATTTCACGCATATTTTCTTTGCGACTAATGAGCACCTTAAATACGGCGCCAGACTTCAGGCAAGCCTGTGAAGGCTGACATTTTCACACACAGCAGCACCTTGTCACCATGCATGAAGTCCCCTCTACCTGGTTGCTGACGTGTGTGTGTGTGTGTGTGTGTGTGTGTGTGTGTGTGGGTGTGTTGAATGCTCAGTGGCAAAAATGACGAGAAACATATTCAGCAATGAAACAGAGGAAACACTTTTTCGATCGAAGAAAAGTCATACCTATATAAAATATTTCTCGTGCATCCTCATATCTATCGACACACACACACACACACACACACACACACACACACACACACACACACACACACACACACACACACACATGCAAAAGCACAGATTGCTGTACATTTATAGGATAGATTTTCTTCTCTAATTGTTGCTCGGTGTAAAACAGGACTTGAGAGTCACAATGCTCTCAATGCAGTATTGTTGTCATCCTGCGCAAAGCCCAAACAAATCTATCCACACAAAACAGAAAAGTCTGCACTAATTACAGAGCTGGGAATAAAACGGTGAAAATGAGACAGTTAATGCCAGGGTTTATGCAATTATCCGCTACATCCCGGCTCCGAAATAGAGGGGGGAAGGGCACTTTTCACTTCACATTGTCTGATGCTCCCCCAGTTAAACCATATTAGGAGACATAGTGAATGGATGTGTCATCAAGCAGCGAGCTAAATGAAGGGAGTGATATGAAAGCACTGTTAACAATGTAAGGCTCTGCTATATTGTGCCACATTTTACAAGGTATTCGGCAAATTAACGCTAAGGTCTCAAAACAATGCTGCTAAGAAGGCAAATATGGCTTAATTCTCTGTGCTTTTCAAATACTTGACACAAAGTGTAGATTTAAATTGGGAAAATTCCCATCAACATGCACACACACACACACACACACACACACACACACACACACACACTCACACACACGCAAGCACGCACACAAGAGGATGTGAAGTGTTCAGTCTAAGTCTTGTGACTTATCCCTACTAACACCACCCACACTGTGCAGTGATCTTCCCAACACTGATACTCACTCATCTTTCCCTTCATTCTGATTCTGAAAAACTTGTGAGCCAAAACACGTCACGTTATTGCAAAAAACAAAACATTGTCATTTTAATGCTGCAGTAGAAAAAAAGGTTATATGAAGTCATATAATGGGTGGTTCATTGTCAACAACAACAAAAAGAGAATCACGGCACAGAATGCATAACAGTGCCTGTGCTGTTTACATGCCAATATTTTACACATTATATTTCCATTCACTGGCAGCTGTCTGTTATTTCAGCAAATTAACTGCCAGAAATGTAGCAGAACTGTCAATCGGAGGAAGGGTAACCATGGTTACCCTTCAGATCCCCCCAAAAATGATAAAGCTGCAGTGTGGAATCATGGGAGAATAATTAGACAGAACAACATAAAAGTTACCAATCAAAAAGGCATTCTACAATATAAAACAACAACCAAGAGTGCTTATAAATAATAGGTTACATTTGTTGAATTCCTCCTTGCATTATAAAGTAGCATCTTTTTGTACAACCTTTGAAATGTTCAAGAAATGATGGAACAAGTATTGTCTTGTACAAGAAGTTTAACCCTTTGAGCACGAGGTTGAAATAAAAGATTAGGGTGGGGTTTTTTTTCCTCTCAATTTTATAGCATCTGATTAAATAACATTTATAAAACTATTGTGCAAAACAATTTAATTAATGTCTTCATATATTGTGCACCAGTAGATAGTCATACTCCTCTTAAATTAAAAATATAAAATGATGCATAATTTAAACAGAAATTAGTTTATATGTTTATATGTACATTTTTTACACCGACCTGAATTCAAAAGGCCCCTGATTTCAGAAAACTAAAAGACTGTTATTTTTAATTCACACATGTTTTGCATCAGAAACCACTCAGGTATCATGTATAGTATTCTTTTCCCATTTTTTCTTTTCTTATTTGAGTTTGTGAGGTACCAAAATACACCATAATGTGGCCTCTCAAATATATTTGAACGTGGGCATGTCCAATCTCTCTTTTTTACTTTCTATATTCTGGACTGGTAATGTACAAGATTTTGCACGTACTCAGAGGGTTAAATTTTGTCTGCTGACATCAGCACACACAGGTCACATTAACAAAAAAATAAAATAAAATAAACAAACAAAAAACTAAGGTGATTTAGTTATTAAAAGTTAAAACTAAACCAGTTTTTCAATACATGCAGCTTACTGCATCTGAGAGATGCCCAAAAGAATAAAGAAAAAAATAAAATAAACCCCCAAAGAAATAAAATTGAATCCAATTTACACAACTTCCAAATACATACAACTTCATTTTAAGTTTTTCTTATATACCTTCATATTTTACCAGTGACAACAGAACCTCTTCACTCAACACTGCACAGTTAGAAAATTACCTTTTTTGTTTTTCTTTCTTTCTTTCTTTATTTTTTTTACCTAAAATGAGAAAAGAGAATGTCTCTGAACCAGAATGAGTTATTCCAGGAGGACAACCCACACATCATGTGCCGAAACTAAACAGTAGTTTTATGGCATCTATGTGCAGTTATTTCTTTGTTAGTAATCATCAGTTCATCTTGGTTTTAAGAAATGTTAGAGAGAAGGCTTCAGAGAAAGCATGAGAAATAGAGATAGGTGAAAGACAAAGTAGGGAGTCCTTGATCAGCGCTAAGGTTTCTCAAGTTCACAGACATACATAAGGTGGTCCTCAGGGGATTTGCCATGAGTCTTGCTCAGATGGAGTTTGACAGCGTGCTTGCTAGCAAAAGTCCGGTTGCACAGTTTACACTGATATGTGGTGCCACAGGTTTCCTCGTCTGGGGAAGGGGAGTGGGAGTTGGAGTGCGGACTGGGGTTGGAATTGCTGTTAGGGTTAGGTATTGAGTGGGTCAAGGCATGGGCTTGAGCTGACAGTAGTTTCTCAGAGAGCCCCTTTGTGTGACGTGATATCTGGCTGACTAGCTGCTCCCCAGATAATTTAGCTAGGTCTCTAAGTCGAAAGCCCAGATGTGATTCAAGATGGCTAACGTAGGTGGAAGGAGAGCGTATCTGTGATGCACAGTCACCACAGAAGAACACGGGATGGCCAGAATCAAGGTTCTTCAGGAACTTTGTGCCACCTGTCCGCCTCAACTGGTACTTGACGTTGGCCAGCCAGTGGCTAATGGTAGTCATTGAAAGGCCAGTGAAACGCGAGATATGCATGCGTTCCTGTGGGCTGAGGTCGGACATAATATACTTGCCATCACTCGTTTGTCTCAAGCTGGAGGCAAACTGTGCTTGCAGGATAAGCAGATGCTGAGGGTTCCAGTTGGACTGCCGACCCTTGCGTTTCTGAGCTGGTGACATGTCTTCAGAGTCCTCATGTGTACCACCATCTACATCTGATCGTTCAGACAGACTGGTTGGCGTGGAAGATTTGGAGACATGGCTTTCTGTTAAGTTCCGAAGCATATCAGAAATGTCAGAGAGTGCATTTTCACGCAAAGGTGAATTAGACATAAATGAAGCCACAGCAGATGATGCCTTGGCCATAGTAATGGTCGAAGAAGGGGACACTGAGGAAGGCGTTGAAGTGGAGGAGGACATCACAGCTGATCCCAGGGAGCTGCTCTTTTCACTTTTGCCTTTCGTCAAGTCAATGGGCTGGTCATTGTTGATGTGGTAGAAGTAGCGGTCAAGATGATCGTTTGTCTTTTTGTTCTGAGCTGGAGTGGAGGCAGCAATAGCTGCCTTCTCTGCGAGACTGTTGCTCATCTTGAAGAGCATGCTCATGGGGTCCAGAGATGGAAGGGCAGGTTTAGCAGCTTTACCTAGGTGGACATTCATGACAGACTGAAGCGCACTTAAGGGATTGACAAATGGCTGTTCTGGGGGATGGTCTGTTATAATTGCAGTGCTGCTGCACAGAGATGAGATTGGAGTTTTGACAGCATGGTCAGTGCCATTTTCTAATGGCTCTTTTTTGAGGCCCTCACCATTAGAGTCCTTGTGAGCATTTACAGTCCCATTGGTCTCTGGGGTTTTGACTCCTCTGCTTTCTTTAGGTGAATCCCCTCTGGCAGACTCACCAGCTTCACTACTGCAAGGAGACGGAGTGGTTCGCCGTAGAGGGGAAGCTCGTGCAGTTGTATCCCTCATTTTCTCCTCCACTTTGGCCACTTTTTCTGTTACTTTCTTGACAAGTTCCTCCATGGCGTGAAAGTTATTTTTAGTTAGAGGTGAGGTCTGGCAGCTTGGAGGAGAGATAAGAGGTTGATTTTTGGTTGGGGATAGGATCTCTTCACCCGAGAACATGTACTTCAGTGGGGAACTCTTTCCAGAGTTGCGCAAGGAAAGTTTCATGATGTTTGGGAGCTGATAAGCAGCATGGATGCTTGGATATCCTCCCCAGCTGGGTGTGCCATTCTGTGCTTTGTTGATGGCAGATGTAACTGTGTTTTCCAGTGATTTGAGAATGTCAATTCCACCTTTAGGGCTTTCTTCCAGGTCTTCTTCAGTCAAATATGGATACTTGGAAGAAATGTCAAACTTTTCATCAGCTTCATCATCTGTTGCTTTCTTCTCTTTGTTGCTGTTAGTAGTTTCCTTTGTGCACTCTTCTTCCTTTTCCTCTTTTTTAATTTCCATAGCAGTAATGGCAGGGGATATGCTGGGTGGAGGGGGTGCAGGAGGAGGTGGGGAAAAAGCGGTAGCAGCCAGGGGCACTGACTGTACCTTATCTTCACTAGACGACATGGTGTTAGGGGGTGGGTTGATTGGTGCCTCCATAATAGGCTTGCCTTTCTTGATGGCAGAGTTGGTAACCTTGATGAAGTGCCCAGTAACCATCATGTGAGCTGTTAGCTCCTGAAGAGTATCATGTGAGCTTCCACATTCCATGCATTTCAGGATCTGGGATTTTCGAGACTCAAACTGCCATGCATAGCTAGCACCATTCTGATGCCCATAGCGATTATTAGGAGTGATGTAAGGATTTGCTGTCTTCTGCAAGAGGTCGCTGGTGTCTCCGAGAGAGGGTTTGGGTGTTCCTCCATTAGAGTCTGGTGAGCTCGGCAGATCCAGCTCAATGGGGGCTCTTTTCCGAGCAGAGGAGATGATCTTGGCTGCCACAGGTGTCACAGGCTCCTTGAGAGGCACTTTTTGATAGTGTTTCGTCTTGATCATATGGACACTTAGATCCTGTAGTGACTCAAAGGAGTGGCCGCAGTACATGCATTTGAGTACTTTCTGAGCATCCTCCTTGCCTTCCATCTCCAGCAGGGAACGTTTGCGTGGCTTGGACCAGCGCTTAGTGCCTTCACTGTCTGTCTCATGGTTATCATCTCGGTAATGGCCTGTTTCATTCATATGCACCGTAAGCTCAACAAGCGTATCATAGGCAGCACTGCAGTCTTTGCAGCGGAACTTGCTGGCACCTGTGAAGATGGAGCCATAGAGCTTGGTGCTTTGCCGGTACAGCTGCACAGTGCTAAAGAGGTTAGGCTCAGAAGCTGGGTGTATTATTCTGTTCTGGTTCTGTGAAACTTGTTTCAAGGTTTTGGCAACAGCTGACTGGTGCCAGTCATATCCCCCACTACCACAGCTACTGCTGCTGCTACTACTGCTGCTGCTACTACTATGGCTGCGTGGGGGTTTTTCAGATGGAGGCTGAGTCATATTCAGCGATGACCAGTAAGAATTTGTCAAGAAGCTGGTGTAAATGGCCTTCATCTGCTCAAGGCTGTCTGGGCCTGCAGTGGGTGTTTCCTCGCTGTTGGGTGTGGCCACAGCTGTCATCTTCATGGGCGTAGTTGAATTAAGTGGTGTAAGTGGCTCCTTGGCAGTGCTATCCTCCTCATTCTTCACCGAGGCACTCTCAAAGTCTGACATCCTGTCACTGGTCTCGCTGAGGTGTGACTCACTGTCCATTTCATGGCTGGAGAGGTCTGCAGTTGGAGAATCGTGGAAGCCTTGCTGGTCTTTAAGAAGGAAGTCCTTGTCCTGGCACATGTATTTAATGGCAGGGTCCTCCTCGATCGCTGAATCATCTCCCTCTACATCCTCATCCATTAAGGCAGCTTCTTTTAGCTCCTCGGGAACATATGCTGCAGGAAAAAAACAAAACAAAGAAAAGAAACACAAAGAACCTTGTTATTGCAATGTCCAATTATAAAGATGTCACATGCTACATTCTGCCGTCCTTAGAAAAGCAGATGGACAGCTGCTTCACTACACTACCCAAAAAGACAACAGGCTCATATCATACTTGTGTTAATTCCTTCCTGAGTTCACTAAAATGAAGATTTGTCCTTCTCTTTTTTCAAGGCGTGTGTGTGTGTGTGTGTGTGCGTCTGTGTGTGTGTGTGTGTGAGAGAGTGATAGAGAGAGAGAGAGAGAGAAAGAAAAAAGAGAAAGAAAAAAAAATGTCTCTTCAAACCCAAGTTGCCACCTTATTCTTCTCAAGGGGCAACAGCTTGAAATTAAAACTAAATTTGAAATTAATGAAGCACATTCTGGAGGTGGCATTCGTTTCTGAAGTAATAAATTACTTGTATCAACTTTAGAGACAGCGGTTCCTGTCTGTCAATTAATATGTCTTACGCTTCTTCTGCAGTCTCTAATGCATTCCCTAACAGATACACTCGCCATTTAAATTAAGAAAGCATTTTCACTCATTACTCGGCAAAGGCTCGCCAGCTCGTAAATAAGAATGAATGTATGTATGTTTCAGATGTAAGATCTACCCCCACAAAACACATTTGCGTCAATTACGAAAGATTAGAGAGTTGAAAGTTATTATTTACTGTTTAGCCGTGAGTATATGCACTCAGCTCACATTTGAATACAATAGCTTATGAAATAAAATGATTCAAATGTGGAAGGCGTAAAGATGGAACTGAGGAAGAAAACATCTAATTGTTTTCATTTATTGTCATTTTTGCAAGAACAAGGAAAAAATGCCAGTGAATAATAAGAGCGCAATAGAGAAAATGAGAGAATGTGAGGAGCGAGGAGGGCGTATTGGACATTGTGGTAATTGTGCACATGCCGATGTGTAACTGTTCATAGCACACTGACCAGGCATGTAAACAGCTCTGAGTGAGGATGGTATGCAGGGATTTTTGTTGAATATATTCAATCATTTTAAATGGCTGCACGAGTCAAACTATCCATGCTACAACTCAACACACAGCATATAGATTCAAATCTAAATATGGTATCTGTCAGTTTGTATGCAGGAGACATTGTGAAACTTTAAAAAAATATATATATTTTGATATAAATATACCACTATTCACTTAAAACATGGTATGTATTTCACACAAACAGCTCCTTTTTCAGTTTTAAAACACCCATATTTCACCCCTAGATCATTACTGGCATGGCAAACCTCATAACAATGGAAACATTGTGCAGGCATCTATAGTGCAGGCATTTAAAAAAATCAGAAGTGAAAATAACATAGTCATCATTAGGAAAGTCTTTTGGCACGAGATTGGTAGAGGCACACACCTCTTACCTTTCACTTATAGCTGGAAAATTCATGCTTATAGGCATTCTGGGTAGGCTTTTAATGCTCATCCCAGGGAAATGTGTGATTCGGTTTAATGTACAATTTACACATTAATGTTTAGATTTAGATTTATGTTATGTTAGAGTTATAATGTTCACATTTTATATATTGTTTGCTCATGGATGCTGTTGACTCTAGAATTTATCTCTAGACGTGCATGCAGTCTTTAAGGAGTGAAAGTCTACAGTCTAGTAAAAAGCACAGACATGGAATTGGGCTCCTGATAATTTAGTACCCAGCAGCCATCACATAAGATATACACACGTACTGTAACACATGAACACGCACACGCACGCACTGCCATCTGTTCTGAATCAACCAAAAAGACAGCTGTTTAAGAGAACAATGCCTTCGTTCAGGAAGCAAAACAGCACTTTACATCAAGGCCAAACGGCGATGTAAAAAAAAAAAAAAAAAAAAAAAAAATACATTCTTTCTCCTCTATACAAAACCTGCCTTAAAACCTGGGATTGTGATGCACACACAAAACTATACACACATGCACACACACTTTAAGTGGCAAATGACAGTCCTACTATGAAATATTAACCCTCAACATAAATAAATACTGAAAAATCATAGGATGTAGTTCTAACATGGGTGAAAATGAAAATGAATATAGTCAAGGTCGAGCATAATGACTTATTAAAATGTCCTCTGTTATACTAACCTTGACCTCAACAGCACGGGCAGGACTGAACTGGCATTAGAGACTTCATACGCACGTAACTAATTTGTGTATGAAAAAAAAATCATGGAATTATTCCAAAGTCATTTGACACCAAACACAAAATCCGACTTGCCTGACAACATGGCAGTCAGCCCAATGGCGAGCACAGAGAAAATGAGTACAGAGGTGAAAGAGGAGAAGGAAAAAAAAGGAGGAGGGTTGCCTGGAAAGACCCAAATGAACACACACACATACACACACACACACAGTTGCCCTGGCCATGATCCAGGCTGTCCTGCCCCCAATGTACCCAGACTCTATGTGTTCTAGCTGGGAACAATATTGTGTTTTCAACTCCAGGTTCCTCCGTTTTCAGCCCGGGTCTGAACACACCACACAGGTGCTCTTTTAATTAGAGAACAGGATGCTCCAGTGCCGAGTGTGGCGGAGAGAGAAGGAGGAGGGAGCTCGAAATGAGAATAACCTTCCCAATGAATTGGCATCAGAATGGTAGGTAGAGGTTGATCTAATTTACACTTGGACATCCAGAGAGACGACAAGCAGAGAGCGCAGCTTTAAACACTGGAGGTGAGCGGCACCTTTCAAACTGAGAGGAAACCCTGCCTGGGCTTTCAACCACAAACCAATGCGAGATTTTTCAGCATGGATAGGATGCTTAAACAGGGCCTGAAATCTCACACTCCTTCATATGAAAATCAGGCCTTCTATTAAATAATCGCTTGCCATAACTACATTCCATTACTTTATCATTTGCGTAATTTGAAGCAGTAGAGTAATATCCATTGTGGAGATAACAGGCCTGATAAGAATCCCCACATTTATGGAACATTAATAAAGTCCTTCATATTTGATGCTGAGCATATGGTGAAAAAGTATGTTGGCTAAAATATGGTTTTATTGAATTTTTTTTAAAAGTAATAAAATCTACATGACCTTTATTCTTGTTATAGTATACACCAGATAGAAAACATTCATACGGAGTGGTTGCGGTATTATCAATACCATGAAGCCACTGGTTAAGTTATTTGTTGAAACAACCATTACTCTAGGTGTGGTGTGGGGGGTACGGTATATCTCCACATTTTTTTTATATGAAACTCAAAATAAACTTTCCCAAAAGCAGTCAGCAATTCTCATTGTCAATGAAGGTCAATAAAATGGTAAAAATGAGCATGAATAGCTCCACCCCCAGACAATTTGCCACTCAAATACAGTTTTGCTACCACACGTGTGAGTCATAAGAACATACTGAGATGAAAAAGCAAATTGGATTTGTCAGAATACATGCCAGACTAACTATCTAACTAGCTAGCTAAATAAAAAGTAAATAAAATATAATGTCAAACTTTATTATGTTTCCTAAAGTGACATTGACAACTACTACCAAACTTCTAGCCAATCACAGTGCAGGAAGTGGGCTTTAATAGATTGTAAAAGTATCAACACTGCATAATATTATATCAATGTATACTGACATGTACATATATCTGAGTACACGTTAACTTCAACACATCTGCTTCAGTCAAGGTGAACTCTTCACAGCGGATCTGAACCTGCAGTGTGTTCATGACATAGGTCTTTGTAAAGTATATCTGTAGGATATCTCAAGGCTTCCGCAATCCTCCAATACTTGTGGGCGTGTGAATGAGAAGGACAAGACGAAAGAGTGAACTACTTGGTAATTAAATCTGCTATATATAGCCCCCAAAGCCCACATTTATAATGGGAGGTATATCTCTTCTAATGTGGCACTATCTGCAACGTGATATCATTAGGGGGAAAATGGTTTGTAGCCTTAAGCAGACAGGCTGTCTGTGTGCGGCTGGAGAACGAGAGATAGCGAGTATCTCTTTCTCCACTCTCTCCGCTCGCTTTCCATTCGCCTCTCCTTCTTTCCTCTCCTCTCCACTCCGGCTATCATGGCCCGTGTTAATGAAGTTAATTGAATCTGAGATCAATAATGCTTAATTATTGCGATTTGACGCACATAGACAAATTGGTGAGGAGACCAGAAGAGTGTGTGTGTATGTGTATGTGTACGTGAGAGAGGGCTTGTGTGTGTGTGTGTGTGTGTGTGTGTGTGTGTGTGTGTGTCTAGTGCTGGGGTGGGATAGGGACCATGAGCTGGAAAGAGAGAGCGGACAGGCACGCCATCGATCCCAGAGAGACGCCCATCGACCAGGCCCTCTGACAGATGGAGGCACCGCTCTGAGAAGGAGAGAGAGAGAGAGAGAGAGAGAGAGAGAGAGAGAGAGAGAGCGAGGAGTGAAAGTGAGGGCAGAGACCCCTCCACAGTTCAACCATGCCCATCCCCAGAAAGAGGGACAGAGGTGTATTAAATGACAGCCCTATTACCTATGGAACTACCCAGACCTTGTTTACACACTGCATGGTGCGTAGTGAGTGTTAATTACATGGGCTACAGGGCCAGCCGCTGTGTAACAACATGTACTTTACCCTAATTGTCCTAACACACTTAGCAGGAGGCTGGCCGTTCTTCTTTAAACTCAACTCGATATCGGAATCAGAGGGTTCGCGCCAGCATGAAAATCGGTGAGCATTTCGAGTATTCGAAGAGCGAGTGATGACAGACAACAGCGAGTGAGAGAGGAGGCAGCCCGGATTAGAGGAGAGAGAGAGCCGAAGAGGTGCAGCGGCAGCCACTGAACACAGAGCGGGTAAACATAGACGCTAGCACAACTAATCGCCAGCTCATGCCACTCAGCGGGAGAGGCTCTGACAGTCTACGTGCATGTGTGTGTGTGTGAGAGAGAGAGAGAGAGAGAGAGTGTGTGTGTGAGTGTGTGTGTGTGTGTGAGTGTGTGTGTGTGTGTGTGTGTTTACACCCCCCCGCTCTCTCTGCTAGTGCATGACAACCGGTAACCACTCTGGAGAGCAGTGCTTCCCTCACCATGCTCCTTAACAGTAACACTCCAGCTAAAGTTCCAAGCCTCGCAAGACGACAGCTTCCTTCACGCACACGCCGTATATATATTTCAATCCTTAACTTTCAGAGATTTGTAGATTTGCATTTCAAAACATATGCACGCATTTAGGGTTAGAGAGAGAGAGAGAGAGAGAGAGAGAGAGGGAGGGAGATCAAGCTCATGATCCTCTGCTTAACCCCGAACTGATTAAGCAAACAAAGACATCGCCAACTGTTGAAATAACAGTGGAACAGAAATATTATTGGATCTTCATGGACTTCAATTGTGTATTATACAGGCTGCGTTCAAAAACACTTTTGTTGGCACTTCTGAGTCGGGTTTTAGCCTTATCGCATCACAAAATGATTTCCAATCCAAATTTTACATGTGCTTCTTGGCATGCTTCCTCCAAATATTTCAACCTTGAGGGCAAAACACTACAGAGCTGATCTTATCATAGGTAAACACACACACACACACACACACACACACACACACAGAGTACTTCTTCACATCTTCCACACTTCTATCATTTAGTCTTTCTAACCTCATTACCTAATTAGCCTTTCCACATCTCAGGCCAGCACACACACACACACACACACACACACACACACACACACACACACACACACACACTGTGATCACATACATCCCACTCGCTCAAAGAGAAGGACCTGAAGGTGGTGCAGCAGTTTGTTGGGACTGATTATAATATTCAATAAGGAATATGTTGGACCACAGTAA
>JAFFST010049884.1:162449-174778 GCA_022414735.1 Noturus placidus
CAACACATCAACTCTACACATCCACACTACACATATACACTACACATCAACTCTACACATATACACTACACATATACACTACACATCAACTCTACACATCCACACTACACATATACACTACACATCAACTCTACACATATACACTACATATCCACTCTACACATCCACACTACACATATACACAACACATCAACTCTACACATCCACACTACACATATACACTACACATCCACACTACACATATACACTACACATCCACTCTACACATCCACACTACACATATACACTATGCATCCACTCTACACATCCACTCAACACATCCACACTACACATATACACTACACATTCACTCTACACATATACACTACACATATACACTACACATCCACTCTACACATCCACTCTACACATATACACTACACATATACACTACACATCCACACTACACATTCACTCTACACATATGCACTACACATCCACAATACACATATACACTACACATCCACACTACACATATACACTACACACCCACTCTACACATATACACTGCACATCCACACTACCCATCCACACTACACATATACACTACACATGCACACTACACATCCACACTTCACATATACACTACACATCCACTCTACACATATACACTACGCATGCACTTTACACATATACACTACACACCCACTCTACACATATACACTACACATCCACACTACACATCCACACTACACATCCACACTACACATCCACACTTCACATATACACTACACATCCACTCTACACATCCACACTACACATATACAATACACATATACACTACACATCCACTCTACACATATACACTACACATTTACACTACACATCCACTCTACACATATACACTACACATCAACTCTACACATCTCTACACATCCACACTACACATATACACTACACATATACACTACACATCGACTCTACACATCCACACTACACATATACACTACATATCCACTCTACACATATACACTACACATCCACACTACACATATACACTACACATCCACTCTACACATCCACACTACACACATACACTACACATCCACTCTACACATATACACTACACATACACACTACACATCCACTCTACACATATACACTACACATCCACTCTACACATCCACACTAAACATATACACTACACATCCACACTACACATATACACTACACATCAACTCTACACATCTCTACACATCCACACTACACATATACACTACACATATACACTACACATCCACTCTACACATCCACACTACACATATACACTAAACATCCACTCGACACATCCACTCTACACATCCACTCTACACATATACACTACACATATACACTACACATCCACTCTATACATATACACTACACATCCACTCTACACATCCACTCTACACATCCACACTACACATATACACTACACATATACACTACACATCCACTCTACACATATACACTACACATTTACACTACACATCCACTCTATACATATACACTACACATCCACACTACACATATACACTACACATCCACACTACACATATACACTACACATATACACTACACATCCACTCTACACATATACACTACACATCCACTCTACACATCCACACTACACATATACACTACACATCCACACTACACATATACACTACACATCCACTCTACACATCCACTCTACACATATACACTACACATCCACTCTACACATACACTCTACACATCCACACTTCACATATACACTACACATCCACACTACACATCCACACTACACATATACAATACACATATACACTACACATCCACTCTACACATATACACTACACATTTACACTACACATCCACTCTATACATATACACTACACATCCACTCTACACATCCACACTACACATATACACTACACATCCACTCTACACATATACACTACACATATACACTACACATCCACTCTACACATCCACACTACACATATACACTACACATCCACTCTACACATATACACTACACATCCACTCTACACATATACACTACACATCCACACTACACATCCACTCTACACATATACACTACACATCCACTCTACACATATACACTACGCATGCACTCTACACATATGCACTACACATTCAATCTACACATATGCACTACACATCCACAATATACATATACACTACACATCCACACTACACATATACACTACACATCCACACTACACATATACACTACACATCCACACTACACATCCACACTTCACATATACACTACATATCCATTCTACACATATACACTACACATATACACTACACATCCACTCTACACATCCACACTACATATCCACACTACACATATACACAACACATCCACACTACACATATACACTACACATCCACACTACACATCCACACTACACATATACACTACACATCCATTCTACACATCCACACTACACATATACACTACACATCCACTCTACACATCCACACTACACATATACAATACACATATACACTACACATTCACTCTACACCACCACTCTACACATATACACTACACATCCACACTACACATCCTCACTACAGATCCACACTACACATTTACACTATACATCCACTCTACACATATACACTACACATCCACACTACACATATACACTACACATCCACTGTACACATCCACTCTACACATATACACTACACATCAACTCTACACATACACACTGCACATCCACTCTACAAATCCACTCTACACATATACACTACACATCCTCACCACACATACACTACACATATACACTACACATTCACTCTACACATCCACTCTACACATATACACTACACATCCACTCAATACATATACGCTACCCATCAACTCTACAAATACACACTACACATCCACTATACAAATCCACTCTACACATATACAATACACATCCACACCACACATACACTACACATATACACTACACATCCACTCTACACACGTACACACTACACATACACTCTACAGATCCACACTACACATCCACTCTACACATATACACTACACATCCACACTACACATCCACTCTACACATATACACTACACATCCACTCTACACACGTACACAATACATCCACTCTACACATATACACTACACATATACACTACACATCCACTCTACACATCCACTCTACACATATACACTACACATCCACTCTACACACGTACACACTACACATACACACTACACATCCACTCTACACACGTACACACTATACATCTACTCTACACATCCACACTACACATATACACTACACATCCACTCTACACACGTACACAATACATTCACTCTACACATACACTCTACAGATCCACTCTACACATATACACTACACATATACACTACACATCCACTCTACACAGGTACACACTACACATCCACTCTACACATGTACACACTATACATCCACTCTACACATCCACACTACACATATACACTACACATCCACTCTACACATATACACTACACATCCACTCTACACATCCACTCTACACATATACACTACACATATACACTATAGATCCACTCTACACATATACACTACACATCCACTCTACACACGTACACACTACACATACACTCTACAGATCCACACTACACATCCACTCTACACATATACACTACACATCCACTCTACACATATACACTACAGATCCACTCTACACATATGCACTACACATTCACTCTACACACGTACACACTACGCATACACTCTACAGATCCACACTACACATATACACTACACATCCACTCTACACATACACACTACGCATCCACTCTACACATACACACTACGCATCCACTCTACACATACACACTACACACATACACTACACATACACTCTACACATCCACACTACAGATATATTATGTACACACTATACATATACACTACACATCCTCTCTACAAGTATACAGTACACACTACCCATTCACACTACAGATGAAGGTTTAAAACCACTGTATTCCTTTCATTCTTGTCACATCCTAATAGCACCTGACATTGACACACCTTGCTATTTTCATGTATTGATTGCTACTTCCAACTTTATGATACATGACGAATGTTATTCTCTTTAAGATAATATAATAACATTTGATACAATAAAAATTAGTATGAACTTCTGGCAGCTCACTTTAACAAGTCATACAAATAAACATCAACATCAAGTAGAGCTCAATTCCCATCTCACATACACGTATATCTCACATACAGGGTTACACACACACACACGCGCACACACACACATGCACACACACACACACACACACACACTCACACACACACACACACACACACACACACACACACACACACACACACACACACACACACACACACACACAAACACAAACACACATGCACACACATTTGATTCTGCCTGGAATTATTTTTCCTCTGTCACACATAGGGGTTAAGGGGAAAGTGGGAGGCCTGAGTGGCATTATTACTGGAACTACTGGATCCCGCCCTCCCTTAACTGCCCCCTCCCCTTCAGAGGCGTGGAGGCTGTGACTCCTCTCTAAGGGGGAGACAGCCCCTAACACTAGGCTCCCTGGCAAGGGCCGGTTTGATAAATGACACACGTCATTCTGTCAGGAGAGAAGGGCGGCTCCGTGATGTATGACCGTACCGAGGAGCAGAGGAAATCGACTGTTTGGCATGGAGCGCCTCTCTCTTCTCTCTTTCGCTGTCTTTCTGTCTTTCTTTCTTTCTCTCACGCTTTCTGTGAGTCTCTTTTTTCTCAGTTGTCGTAAAAGTCATAAAGTGAGGGAAGAAAACGAGCAAATGCTGAATGCTTTGGCATTCTCTCCTTTTTCTTATCCGCCTCGATCATCCATCCATTCAAGGAAAAGACATGATCCTGAAGAAAACAAACAAACCTGGCAGCAAGAGCATAGCTGTATCAATCAAAGTCAAATTTGGCAACAACACGCCTACTATTTCAAATAAAACCTATGTAACGCAGACAAATGACCTTAACATGGGAGCGAAACCTGATCTCTTCACCAGCCGAATCTCCCGACTCATCCCCTCTCTCTTCTAAAAGAGGATCCACTCTCCTTTTTTCCACCTCTTTTTTCTTCTTTTCCTCTGTCTCTCTCTCTCTCTATCTCTCTCTCTCACTCTCTTTTCTTTTTTAACACACTGGAGGTGGGGGCCTGACATCTGCAGAGTGCATTTAAAGAAAAAAATGTGTCAGGGAAGCGTGATCCCCCCTCATGCCCCCGCCTCTCGCGCTCCCTTTCATTAGCTCACTGGCAGGGTGGCACTTCTCAAGCTCATTACAGCCTGAGGATTTATGGTGCCGGAGCCAATGGCGAAGAAAAGGCATCTGTCAATAATTGCGGGGAGCAGCGCACACACACATCTCGAGAAGCTTTGAAATCTCATTAGGTATGCAGTTATCAGGCATAAAGATCAAAAACATTACTCAACTCCGACAGAATCCTACCAAGAAACATTAATTAGCAACAGGCCCGCGTTATAAAATAAAACAGACTTCCTCTCTCGTCCTCTCTCTACCCCCCCCCTTCTCTCTCGCTATATATCTTTCACTCTCGGCTTCTCACACCTGCCTGCCTCTGCCTAGGCGTGGAGAATGTTCAGCCACCCGCTGGCTGACACACACAAACACACACACACACATGCGCTTGCACACACACACACACACACACACACACACACACACACACACACACACACATGATCATATGTAAAATTACTTGCAGGACATGAAAACAGATACAGGAAGGAAGCAATGACATGACATCACACGCAGGAAAGCATACATCATTATCCATAAACTCTCTTGTAACACACACCTACAGGTTACAATGAATGCAAACACACGCAGACACAAAAACATGGACCCCCCACTGGAGTTAACAACACCCCCTGCTTTTCCCCTTGTCCCCTTTCTTCCTCACCACTCATTAAATAAAAAAATAAAAAACACAACAGTAAGGAAGGGGGTGGGTAATTCCCAGCATCTGAGACTGATCAGGACATGAGGAGAGGAGAAAAAGAGCATATAGGCGTTTTTTTGAATCTCTCTCTCTCTCTCTCTCTCTCTCTCTCTCTCTCTCTCGCTCGCTCGCCTTGTGTAGTGTGGAGAGAGGAGGAAGAGGCCTGTCAGGCTGGAGAAGGATGTCAGGGCCCAGGCTGGCCCTGATTACCAGGGCCTCTCTCTCCCTCTCTCTCCCTCTCAGCCCTGCCTTTCATCACCGGCACCGCCATCAAAAAGTAGCCTGAGAGTAACACTCACACACACACACACACACACACACACACACATATGGAATGTAAGACTGATGGCTGTCAGTTTCCTGGAAAAAAGAAGGAGGAGGGGCTTGGAACAAAGCCATAGAGTCATAATATATCAAATATCATATTGTGTTCCGTGAAGAGATTATCACAGCGCACAATGTGTAGTGCTTAAATATTATTGAACATGGTACTGAAGGAAAAAGCATTTTTATTTACTTATTATTATTGCAATAACGAACATTTTACATCGCTGCCCATATAAACATTTTTTATTTAAAATATAAAAATCTTAATTTAAACCCTGAAAAATGATGATACACTGGTAAAAAATAAATAAATAAATAAATAAATAAACATTTCACTTCAATCTTTGCGAAACTAAATGCTGTGATTCATTTGTGACATGAAAAAGTATCGTGATATGATCATTTGGACATATCAACATCTCCTGATTTTAATGTCAGATACTTAAAAAACAACAGAACAGGTCGTTGTCACAAAAAAGTCTCGTTGATACCTGTCATATCTTTTATCACAATATCGTGATATCGTCATCTCCTCCAACCTTAATCCAGACGTCCCTTAGAACCTTGCACTGACATAGACATACATACACATGTACATGTGTGCAAAGTGAAAAACAAAAAAAACCCTCAGTCCTGGAGTTATGCCCAAATGACACTCAGAACCAAAGTCCCCTGCTGTAAACCAACACCCCCCCTTTCCCCCAATATACTCTCTCTCTCTCTCTCTCTCTCAATCTCTCTCGCTCTCTCTCTCTGTCTCTCTCTCTCTCTCTCTCTGCTCACCCAAACCCCCCCAATCCCCTCCTCTACATGACAACAACACAGACAGGGATTACTTCCACCCAGCCATATTTCACCAGAGCACACTGGGACTCTTACAGAGATTTAATCCCCCTACATAGCTGCCAGAGTCTGCACAATCCTACACGACCTGACATACACACACACACACACACACACACACACACACACACACACACACACACACAAAGGGCCACAGTATCGCTCTGGGAAAAGTCAAGAGAGCAGAAGGAGAGAACGAGAAAGAGGAATACAGTCAGTAAGAGTTCAGGCCAATCGAATAGCAGCGCGGTGCTCATAGCCAACTCTACAGTACAGGCCGGTGTAAAAATAACTCTGGCCCAGAGCAAGAAACCCAGATCCCAGATCCCAGAAAGCCTGTTTCCTCCCAAACTTCCTTGGGGCAAAGGAGGAGACCCCGCCCGCTGTGGTCAGCAGCGAATCATGCGGCTAGGGAGGCGGCCCCTGCTCCGGCATGACTCTGAAAGAATGAGGAAGACTCTACAACTCTACAAATGTAAAAACGACTATTAAACATCTAATACATTGAACATTTGTGAAGCAAAGGTATACGTGCTAGAGCTTCATAGACGACAGTGTCTGATTGTTACTTACTCTGACATTTTCGATTATTATTTCCTAATAATCTGCTTTGATGTTTCACACATGGCTTTAGTGAAACAAAGTGTTAGAAGCTGTATTAGATGATGGCCTAATGATATGTGCTGCCTTCAATCACTATGCCTTTCATCAATACTTTCATAACACTGGCAAAACTGTTGTTACTTATATCTATGCTTCCATCCTCTCGTTTTCCTTGTAAAATTGTTTATTATTTTTTAGAACTATATTCTCTGAATGAAAAAAAAAATAGTTCGCTAATAACAGATTTTTTATATTATTTAAACGTGGCGCTACTATTATACCATCAAAATGTCTTTAAATAGTGTGAGAAATATCCCCGCCATAGTGCACTCTCCTGCATTATATCAATTATTACATACATGAGCAATAATATATAATCAATTACTTAAAAACATAACAGATGTGTGCATGGGCATGAGGAAATATTACATATTAAACATCCCAAACAATCCCAAACATAAATATTTATGTCATAACAGTTGAACTAAAAGACATTTGGTTGTTTGACAAATGATTTTTACGATGTCTCACGTTCAATGGATAAAGGATTTCTTTAAGATTATTACGCATTCTTTTTTTTTTTAAATGAAAGCGAATATGAAACAAAATTGAAACGCTGCCCATCCAGCCGTCCAATGATTGCATGTGTTTTTTTCTTCTTCTATTTTTTCTTCTTAACAAGATAAATGGATTCATACTAAACCAGACACAAAATCAAAGTGGGACGCATCATCAACCCTAAAACAGCATGCAAAACCCCCTACAGTCAATATGCTAATCGCATGAAAAATGCCCTTTCTATTCCAAGCAGCATGACATTCCTAAATATCGCTTTTTTGTGATTTTCAATATCTCTGAATATTACAGATGATATTGCTAGTTTTCCAGCAAATAACAAATAAAGAAATCTGAATAGAGAAACATTTATTTCTGTGTGTGTGTGTGTGTGTGTGTGTGTGTGTGTGTGTGTGTGTGTGTGTGACTTCGGCGTCACATGGCACTGCCCTCCCTGCACTCTCACTAACCCTGCTGCAGTCGCAATTCATCGTCATCTCTTCACAAAACAATCTTTAGAGAAGAGAGGATGGGGGTAGAGGTTAGAGCGAGAGAGAGAGCGAGAGAGTGAGAGAGAGAGAGAGAGAGAGAGAGAGAGTGTGTTGAGGGAGGGAGGGAGGAAGAGAGGGAAAAATGAGGGTAGGATGCAGCCTTGTGAGCCAATTTAAGAAATAACTGCTGATGCATCAGCTATTGACTGTTTCAGTGCTCGTGATAACGCTCAAGGCGAAACTGTGAGGAAAATGACAGCATCAACCGCCTGCAATAAACTGCAGCCCGTGAGACCAAGGCAGTCCTAATTGACAGCTGTCAAGCTAATGGGAGCCATGACGGAAGGTTCTGGAAAAAAAAAATCTGTTTATCAACCATCAGCCCTGGTGTGGATCCACGGGGAGGAGAACTTACCGTGCTCGCTGCCTTTTTTCTCTCTGTCTCTATCTCTCTCTTTCTCCCTCCCTCTGTCTGGCTGCTATTCAGAGCTCGCATCCTTTCCATGATTTCTTTTGATATTTTTCCTCCATTCTTTTTTTTCCCGTTCATTCTCTCTTCTCTACTTTAACCCCTGTGATTGTCGGCCGGTGTTTGTGGTGTAAAAAGCAGAATACGGCCATAACTAATCATAGTGTCAGTTGGCTGCCTGGGAGTGCAGGGTTTGGGCTGGAGCAATGTGAGGTCCTATAATCCACACTTACACACTCACATACTCACACACACACACACACACACACACACAGACACCCAGCCAGGGTCAACTGTCCACCGGCAAGAACAAGGCAGTGAAGAGAGGAGATGGGCCAATTTCACAGCATAAAACCACAACGCATCCATTTCCATACACAATTCACATGCAACACTCCACATGTAACCCAAATTCTAGAAAAACAACTCCTGCTGAATGATATCGTAACCAAATCCTAAAATGCGCTACTGAATCTAAATTCTACCTCCATACCTCTGATCACAATATGTCTCACCATTTTTTCACCATATAGTATTTCCTGTTCGATTCAATCCTTATGAACATCATTTTCTTAAACAGTGGACCTTGAGACCGGACCTAACCTGTAAAATGAGTTTCATAGAAATAGCAACAAAAAATATGAATATATGAAAATATACATAATTGCCAATGAAAAGCTTAAAAAAAAAAAGGCTCTATAATTTCACAGACTAATTCAAGGTAATTTGCAGATCTGCAGTGTTTACGCCATCATTTTCTTTTTCCTTAATAATGCATTTGATTATCAGGAATCAGCGCTAGCTCTTAATAAGGACAATTAGCATAATTAAGACAGCATGTTTCATTATACTTCCAGTAATTAAGTTGAAAAGGAGGGGAAAAGTAAATGCGTTACTTTATGATGATAGTAGAGTTCAAGTGTTCTTAGAAAAAACCTGAGTAATTTCTACTGATAATAAATTGTACAAAAATATAACAATAATACACAGCCATGAGACTTGTACATATTGTATATATATATATATATATATATATATATATATATATATATATATATATATACAACTGATACATCTCTCTCTGCTGCTAATGTCTTTATGACATTATAAACGTGTCATATGTGCTTTACGACATGTATTACACCATGTATGATGGTGTACTTATATGTGTGTGTGTGTGTTTGTGTGTGTATAGTGAAAACAGGATCAATACTATATATGTAATATCCATCAGTGTGTGTGTGCATGTGTGTGAAGACTTTCATGCCTACTTATGTTACTCCATATGATCATGCAGAAGTAAGCTGAGGGGTTTCCTCCCTTCTCAGAACTCATACTGAGTTTGATGAATCCTCCATTCTCGTCCACAATCAATCAACCAGCCTCTAAAATCACAGAAATCAGCTCCTTTCGCAATCTTCAATCCATCTCTCTGCGTTCGCGACCGCATCCGTCAAACACATCCAGATATTTTTATGAAGCATAGTTATCTGCATTGAACATGCTCGAGGTGTGCGGTTTTCCTGATGCCTGTGCGATAAACCAACTCTGAATATCTTATAAAAGGTGGCCTAACGACCAACATCAACGCACTTCTTCTTCATACATCACTCTGCGTGTCTCCGCGCAGATGTGTGTAAAGACCTGTTCGCTCTGTACTTCCTCCTAGTTTTCGAGTGCACCTAATTCAAACTGAGACAGACAAGAGCGAGTGAGAGAAAGGTCTGATGTTCTCCCAGGCTCCACAAAACAATTGATATGTTTGGTCTGGTGAAGCTTTGAAGCCTGTGAACAAAAAAACACGGTGTACACGCTATTGTCTGCTCCTGAATGGAGGAGGGCATTGTGGGAGGAGGAGGGAAAAAAATCGCTCTGGCTAGACAGAGAGCGCAGTGTGTGAGAGCGTGTTAGGAAAAAACACAGGGCCCGAGATAAAAAGGAAAGGAGAGAATGTCATAGGACACCACGCTACAAATATAAGATATAAAAGTATGCGCAACACCTTTCCTGATGTAAACAACATTTTTTCCCCCTTGTGCTGTGGAGATATTCTTCTAACTGACTGCTCTTGTTGTTCATGTTCTGACCATTCGGAGCGGCCTATTCCACCCAGGCAACATGATTACGCAGGTACTTGGGCCCATTTGTCACCTGCAGCAGCAAATTGAGTTAGTGCATGGACTAAAGGCATGGAGGACTGTGTAATATCAACTTGATTACATCAAACTAGCTGCAAACCTAATTGGGCTGGATGACAGTGTGCGGAGCTTGTCATCTCCAATCATTAGGCCTGTCAGGAATCCATCAGCTTTACAGCTAATTAGGTGAACACTAATGAAGCTGGCAAAACAACTTTTCTTTTTCTACGGCTGAGCAGGTCTTCTCGACTTAAAAGAGGGAACGAGGGAGGGAGAGAGAGAGAGAGAGAGAGAGAGAGAGAGAGAGACGAGAAAAATGAGTGAGGGGCGAAACGTTCTCATGCAAAGCTCAAGGTTGCAGGGGAATGGATTTCCCAAAGTTCCTAATCAAGGCCCATCATCTGCCATCTTTCCTTTGCTCTTTCCATCACGTCGGTGCAATCAATTTGTCATCACTCTTTGTATGCCACGGCACAGTCGTCAACCTTATAACTTGCAGCTGTGAGGGCTGCTGGGAGGCAGAGATGGAGGGAGAGTGAGAACGAGAGAAAGAGGAGGGGCATGAGGTAGTGTATGGGGGGGGGGTAAAGTTTAAAAAAAAAATCACAGGAAGCTGCCTTGTCTGGAGGAAAAAAAATGCTCAGACTGCTCTCGTATTTGTCTTCATCCGCTCATCAAAGGCATAAATGCCTGAATCTTTTTTCCCCTCTCACCCTTGTGAAATGAGAAGCCTTTCAGTCATCCTTCATTCTCCTCCTCCCGCCTTCTACCTCTTCAGTGTGTCCATTAGGCAAAAGCATTTTGATAGAGTAAAACTTACGTACGAGTGGGTTTGCGTGCGTGTGTGTGTGTGTGTGTG
>JAFFST010049884.1:213432-224162 GCA_022414735.1 Noturus placidus
GGAGTGGCCTAGCCAAAGTCCTGACCTGAATCCTATTGAGATGTTGTGGTATGACCTTAAAAAGGCTGTTCATGCTCGAAAACCCTCTAATGTAACTGAATTAGGACAATTCTGCAAAAATGAGTGGGCCAAAATTCCTCCAGGACGCTGTAAAAGCCTCATTGCACGTTATCGCAAACACTTGGTTGCAGTTTTTGCTGCTAAGGGTGGCCCAACCAGTTATTAGGTTTAGGGGGGCAATCACTTTTTCACACAGGGCCATGATGGTTTGGATTTTTTTTTCACCTTTAATAATAAACACCTTCATTTACAAATTGCATTTTGTGTTTACTTGTGTTGTCCTTGACTATTGTTTAAATTGGTTTGATGTTCCGAAACACTTAAGTGTGACAAACATGCAAAGGAACAGGAAATGAGGAAGGGGGCAAACACTTTTTCACACCACTGTATATAGAAATTCACTTGCAGGGTGAAGCCAAAGAGTTTGTTTTTTTTTGTTTTAAGAGTGTATGGGATTTGACATTTTGTGAAAACTTTCATGTATAATATGTACATATGTATTTTATTTACTTATTTTTTTTTTTTAAATCACCCTATTTATGCTTGCCAAGAATTGGCCTTGATCTGTGCACTCTCAAAAAACTGTCAAATCTACAAATCTTAATGTTATTTAGTTGGTTAGTTGGGGGCATGGTGGCTCAGTGGTTGGCACATTCGCCTCACACCGCCAGGGTTGGGGGTTCGATTCTCCTGCTGCTCTGTGTGTGCGGAGTTTGCATCTTCTCACTGTGTTGTGGGGGTTTCCTGCGGGTACTCCAGTTTCCTCTCCCAGTCTAAAAGACACGCATGGTAGGCCAAAGTGTCCGTAGTGTATGAATGGGTGTGTGAATATGTATGTGAGTGTGTGCCCTGCGATGGATTGGAACCCTGTCCAGGGTGTACCCCGCCTTGTGCCCCATGCTCCCTGGGATAGGCTCCAGGTTCCCCATGACCCTGAAAAGGATAAAGCGGTGTAGAATATGGATGGATGGATGGATGGATGGTAGTCCTGAAAGTTAGAGCCCCACTTCCCACATCCTTGGTCTCATCCAAGGCGTATTCTCAGTAATTATTTCCTGTATACTGTATATCACATGATCAGGATAAATTAGTTACTGTAATTGAATGAATGAATAAATGAAAAAAAAAAAATAAATCTCAAGCCATCAATCAAAATGTCCTTTGCGAAACCATCAAAATGTTACTTTCTATGCTAACAAACTTTTTCTAGAACCATTACTTTTAAGAATTAGAGAAGGTTTAAGCAGCCCCTCCAGGATTTTGCTATTTTAACAGAATAGGATTTTGCAGAATTTAACAAAAAATCAAGCAAACACTTTAGAGGAGCTTGCATTTTTTTTTTTTTTTTAATTACTGCAGATTTTCTGCAGATTTGGGCCACGAGGTATCATGTGATGTCATCACAATGCACATTAAGTTAAAGCCTTCTTAGAGTCATGAGCGTCACACATGAGTACAGCTAAAAGGTCTCATTTAGCAACACGCATCACTGTGAAAGACCGTGCAAAACAATTTCTTGCAATCGCAATTTCGCCAATTCAAGCAAAAAAAAAAAACAAAAAAAAAAACAACTCCACAACATTTTTGGCTGCAACAATCACAAAAAAAACTCCACAAGATCTTGTACAGACTGGGTAAGGGCTCTCCCATAAGACTCAACCTCTTTAGTGTTCTGGATTTAACTTTTATTTTAAGAGTGTATGAATACTCAACCCTACCAACCATGACTGTGTAACTTTCTTAACTTTCATTTTCAGTCTTGGACCCAGTATTTGTAATGGTAGTTAAGTGGTTAATGTTTTCTTTGATGAAATCTGAAGGTATTCAGCAATGCTGTGGCGCTGATATCTTAAATAGATGTTTCAGACCTCAAGCACCATGGATTAAGCGTGTTCATCTGTCTATGATTAGTGTCAAATCACAGCGGATCTTAAAATAAGCAGAAATTGAAGAATCTTCGGTAAAGGGAAAAATATATCTATTGCTGTAATAAAAGTTACCCAATTTGAATTGCCTATAGGTCTAGATATGCATTTCTGTAAGAAAACTGATAGACTTGAGGAAACACACAGACAGAAAGAGAATATAAGTCTCATTGTGTATGCACTGACAACTCAGAATATGAGGAGGATGTCAGTGAAACATGCAATATTAAATACTTGTATAGATGCATAGGCAGGCAGCCAGTACAGGCATATCCCCATCCCATCCCATTCGATTACATTTATTGATAACGTAACTGCCTTTATCCACTTTGGATATCAGAAACAATCACGAGTCCCTAGCACATTTTCTTCCTTTTTTCCGTTTTCTCGTTCTGCAGCGAATTGGGTTTGCGTGAGGAACTGAGCTCGATTGATAGGTAGAGAGGTGTTTCTTCCTCCCCCCGTCTGCATAACCTGCTCACTCCTGACATGCAGATTATCATAAAAGAAGAATCCTGTCAGACTTCAACTGATTTACTGACAGCCTGAGTCAATCAATCTCAAAGTCCAGATTAAAAGTATAAGAATCGAGCGGGTTGCTTTTCTGTTTCTCTCTCTGTTTCTCTTTTTTCCCCCTCCCTTTTTTCACTTTAATCTAAGAGAAACGAAAAAGGGAGGCCTTTAAATTTCATCACTTCCAGAAATCTCTGGCAAGTATTCATTGTGCTCTACTTTTCCTTTTCAGCCTCTCTGCAGGAGGCAGCGCTCATGACATCTTTATGTATGATGTTCCTGTTTCAAAATGCCATCGACCCTTCAGATGAGCTTGGCTCCGTGATCTCCCGATGCAAAACCACCGTCAGATTTGTCTTATTGACACGTGCTTGTGGAGAAGGCCAGACGAGGCCATCTAAAGGGCATAGCTCCTCACATTTAAAATACTGCTGTACATATCCCTCCACAGAAAACTTCTAATTATAATGAGATTTTTCTCTTGTTTTTTTGTGGGTGATAAAATGATGCAAAATCGGTTGTACCGTTCTTCCAGCCCTCCGTTCCCTCCCCTATCCTGTTTTATCACAAGGTTCAACAGTGTCACATGGATAGAGATAGCACTTAATCACTTAAACAAACACACCATTACCCTCTGGATTCACTGAGCACATTAAAGTGGCATTAAATATGGTAAACTATTCTCATTACCCAAACACATGAATACAATCTCTGTCTTTCTCAGTACACAGGTCAGAGCGATGAATCCCTCCATTTGAGCCATTTTAATACATGTGAGCTGCTGAAAAGTCTGCCGCAGAAATCATTTAATGTTAAAAGCTACCACGGACTAATGTGAGCAGTCACCTGCCACTAACTGGATTGAAGCGATAACTATCAGCATGGATTCCTGTCTGAGGTCTTTCGCTGGATATCAGAGCAATCCTTTTGAATGCTTCCAGCAGGAGATCACAAAGTCATTAACTATTTTCTGTCTTTCTCAGCAGTTAGCGCTGATGTCGCCTGCTTGCCGTAATGTATTGTGCTGCAAACAAGAAGGATGGCCGGATCCCTGCCTCCCGGTGCCACGGGGCCCCACGGTGACATGGAGGCTCAGGTATATGGATGGCCTGAGGAGGTCTCCATCATTCATAAAACATGCCGCCGCCATACGCCGCCGAATTGATCTTGCAAAAGAAGCAGGGTGGCACGCTAACCACTTCATTAGTCTTCTGGATCCACAAATCAAACCTCTGTAGACTCGCAGAGGCACCGCAGCTACCAATTCCTGAATCCAGCACTGCTCCATTCCCGACTTTCCCACAGCTCTCCAATCTGCACACCTTCCATGCTGTGTTTATTGTGGATGGCCAACTGGCATGGGCCGGAATAAACATTTGCAGAAAAAGCATTGTCCAGCAACAGTAGCCACGTAAGCTGTGTACAGAAATGCACACAGATCTCAGCCATGGTAATTGATCATTCGTGGTCATTTCTGGCGTTGTGGGATGAAATCAAGTAGCTTCTCCATAAAACAATGTCAAATATTGATGATATTTCTTTTCGCTGGCCCTCGGAATGAATTGCCGCACTCACAGAGCCGTCATGATGAATGCTTTTTATTGCTTTTTCTGTTGTTGTTGGAGTGCTTGGACTCTTTGTAGCATGCAGAAGCAGCTAAGCCAGACCTCCTGCAAGACTGGGACGGCACCCGCTGCACGGCAAACCACTGCCTCTTTTAATCTGATGCACTGTATTCTGTAGAAGTCTGTGCTCGATATATCATAAATCAACATACGGCAACATTTGTGCATTTGATTTCATACACTGAAATAAGACCATTCCCAGCATTTTAATAAAGATACTGAAGAGCTGTAAGGTTTTATTGACAGATATAGATCACAGCTGGAGTAAAATGCCAAAATGTAGAGTTGTAGCTTTGCTTGGAGATGTAAAAAGAAAATGAAATGTCTTTCTCTTGTTCTGCCTCCTCTGCCCCTCCTTCATCTGTCTGTCTCGTCACGTTTTTCAGAAAACAAACTGTTCTTGCATTGTGTTGTCTCTTTAAAGTTGCATCGCTGCTCTCAACCCCCGCCTTGTTCCTGCACAGCCTATTCCCCCAACTGTCATTCCAGCAGCTCTAAAAGCCTGTCTTGTAAGCTGTTCAATATCAGAAACTGTTTGTGTATTTGTCAGTTCAAGGAGTGAAGACAAGGGTGCCTGTAGGACCTTCTTTTGTTAGACTTAGAGCTTGTGTTTGAAGTTATTGGCTTAGCCAGTGTTTCCCAAACCAGTCTTCAACTTGCAGACCATGGTGTGGATCCAGGACCAGCAAAGAATTTTAGCAGATTGAACAGAGCATTTGAAAAATAATGTAGTATAGCTTATAAATGTGTGAACATAAAATTGGCCATAGTTCAGTGACTCTAGTTTTCTAAACATGAACCATCAAGGATTCTGTAGAAGATCCTCTAATACAACCTATCCATTGCATGCATTTATATACATATCAAAGGTTTGGAGAAACTTGATTGAAATGTTTCTCATGACGTTAAAAATCTTTTGATCTGAAGGTGCATGATTAAATGTTTGAGATCTATATTGTAGACAAAAAATGAACATATCAATTTCTTTCATTAGAAAACTAACATTTTATTATTATTTTTTAACGGATGATGGAGCAGAATATTGTCAGGGGGACTCCTCAAGAAACTGGTTGAGAAAATTCCAAGAAAACATTTCTGGAAATTCTATGCAAAAAGGGTGTCTACTTTGAGGATGCTAAAATATGAAATTATTTTTGATTCATTTTGGATTTTATATCACAACATAATTCCCAGAGTTCCATTTGTGTTACTCCAGAGTTTCGATGACTTTGTTATTATTCTAAAATGTGGGGGAAAAATAAATGAAGAATGAGTGTGTTTAAACTTTTGACCGGTAGTGTAAATGACTTATTTGAAGTTCATGAAGAAAGAGTTTTCACAGATATTCATAAATTTACTATTATTTATTTAATTTACACTCTCTTATGTGATTAGTGAATGTAGTGACCCCGAGAACACGACAGCTGTTTTGTCCAAAACCTATTTGAAATGTCGACTCGTCATGAAACATGATTCCATTGCACTTCTGTTCATCTCAGATGAGACCGAGCCCAGAGAAGTCGGCAGAGCTTCTGGACAATGTATGGCTTCTGCTTTACATAGTAAAGCTTTAACTGCATCTGTGGATGCTGCGGCGAATGGTGTTGACTAACAAAACGGTTTACAAAAGTATTTCTGAGCCCAGATCAGGAGGTCCATTACAGACTCATGATGGTTTTTAAGTTAGTGACGTCTGAGGGATCGGAGCTCACGCGCATTCAGAAGTGGTTTTCTGCCTTTCCCTTTACGCACTGAGATTTGGCTAGATTCCTTGTATCTTTTAATTATATCGTGCACTGTAAAAGGATAAATCCCCAGAATCCTACTGATTTGTCTCCGGGGAATGTTGTTCTCACAGTGTTGTATTTTTCGCTGATGCATCTGTTGGCAGATAGGCGAGCCTCGACCCAGCCTTGCTCTTGAAGGACTTTTTTGGAGACTCCTTATATACTATCATTAGATAATTGCCTCACCTGTTTCTCATCACCTACTTATTTCAACTTGTCACACTGCTATTAGTCCTAAATTGCCCCATTCTCAACTTTTTCGGAATGTGTTGCATGCATCAATTTCAAAATAAACATTTATCTTCAAAGAACTATGCAGTTGATTAGGTAAAACATCAACACTTTTTCTTTATTAATTTTTTTTTTTTTTTTTTTTTTCAATACAAGTCAAAGTACATTTAAAAATCACTCCTCTTTGTTTTTATTAGCATTTTCCATACTGTCCCAAGTTTTTCGGAATTGGGGTTGTAAAAATCAACAACAACAACAGAATGTTCAATGATGATTGGCCAGAGAATCATACTTTTCAAGTTAAAAACATGTGTCTCATCAAATAAAAATTGATGTGTCTTTAGCCCTATTTGGATTGGATCTGTTTTACATAGCGAGGTGGGGTGATGTACAGTAAATATTCCTACATTATATCTGGGATTTTATGGACTGCACATGAATGTGTCTGGAAAGACTACACTGTATTTTACCTTCTATAATATCACCACTAGAACAACCCCAGGTAATATATCCCAACCCAATTGACATTTATTTATAGCTATGAATTAATCACTAATGGTTAATCATTAAAAGGGAATGGCTATCTTCATTTAGTCATGTTACTGGCTTATCCAGAACCTTTTACCTAACTAGACCATTGCAGATTTTTGTTTTAGACAGTTCATATTGTTGTCATTTCCCAATTCCTAATATTTCAAAACATAAGCAAAAATGTTGGACCTCTGTGGGTCCCTGAGAACAGGTTTGGGAAACATATGTCTAAGTCATAATACCTTGAGGAGTTTATAATGATAGTTTTGTTCTTTTGTACTATTATGTTGAGATATTCCTAATCATATCTACTAATTTAGGTTAGCCTGTATTATATCTGAGTGTCTTTCATTTTTTCATCATTAATGAATTGATTGGGAAATCTGACTTCTTTAGCTTGGTTAACTTTACATTCTCCTTGAATGCCCATCTTTTTTTTCATTTCCCTTCAATACTCCTTTCACAAATGATGAAGCCTCAAGAAAGTCTTTTGGTATAAGCATCAATAATTCAGTCCACTCGGGCCAGGACAAGAAAGTGTGTGTATGTGTGCCTGTGTCTGATGCAGGGGTCAAACTACTCCCCTTTGGTTTGCCTTATTTAAAGAGCGGCCCAGGAAAGCACGAGAGAGCAGTAGTACAAGGGCTGGGTGTCCAAGGGGAATTTTGAGTGTCTCTATTACAAGAACAGAGCAATTTGTATGGAATTATGTCAAACCATGGCGATGCGGACCTTGGGGACAGTGACACGCCTGGCCCTGTGGCAAAATGATCCTGGCCAAGTTGTTCTCTTTTATCTGCTTGATTCCAGCCACTGATGAAAAGACAGCAAATAAATCTAAAAAAATAATAATAACAAAGCAAATAATTTGTTGTCTAATAATCTGTAATACCATGTTTACCATACAGCAAAACCTGTAAATAATAATAAAAAAAAATAATAATAATAATAAAAAAAAATCAAACGCTGACCCAGACCTTTTGCTTACAATTCGGTAAGTTAATACATTTTGGCAGAAACCAAAATGTCACGGGCTTCATGCAATGCAAAACCTGAACTATTCAGAAATCCTATTAAACTCTGATGCAACTGGCTGGCAAATACCATTAATCCCGACTTGTCCATTTAAGAAGGCCGGGTTGTGTATGGGGATACAATGAGGGACATGTTGCTAGGACACAAGCGTGAGGAGCTAGTGCTAGAAGTCTATTTACTTTCTCTCTCTCTCTCTCTCCTTTTTCAGTGAGTGTGTATATGATAAAGTGCTGTGACAGCAGAAATGTTTGTGTGACATACACCCGGGGACCTGGTCCATTAGCAGTCTCTTTTGGCAGGTTATCGGGCCAGCCAAGACAAGTCAAAATCATCGTCATGTTTCTTCCCTTCCTCTCATCTCCAGATTCAGCCATTTGTACAGTGAGGGAGGGGTGACATGGAGGGCATGGAGGGAAATAGTACAGGGAAAGAAACTGTTATGCTTTCCCTGCTGTTTTTAACAAATGCAACGTGACAAAGTGGAAAAAGGTGGGAATTCAGGATGGTGCTTGTTTCAGACAGGATATACCATTCTGCTTGGTGCATCTGAGAAATGGATGTGTCCATAATTAATGTTTTTCTGTCATGAGAAGGCTGTCCATCAAAGCGGAGCATTGCTTATAGGAACTACAGTAGTGAAGTAATATGTGCAATACTTGCACCATCAGTTTTTCATGCAAGAGTGAAATATTGGCTTAAGTAAAACATTTGGGGAATTATATGCCATGAATATACACAAAATATCCCACGAAATTATTGTTGTTGGGCTCAATAGAGTTAAATACATATAACTCAAATTTGTAAACATTCTGATCACATAAGTATTCACCCCTGTTGCTGTGAAACCAGTAAATGTGCAAGCATCTTTCGTGTGTGGATGCTGTATTAGAATGCACATATGCTCAGGAGATGGACTAAATATCAGTTATTCTAACATACATCTATATTAGAATGAAGTAATTCAAATAAATCTTCAGTTTTGTGTATAATATTTTTGTATAGAAATCTTGCCCGTGCTTCTAGAAGAATACCTCATAGAACATATAAAAACATTGAATAATATTTGTAGAATAATGAATGATATAATTAACCTTCATAGCAAGCTGATAAGCACTAATATGTATTTAAGAATTGACACTTGAGCTTTTAGGATGGGGCTTATATTATAGTATGTCAGTATCCCTCAGATGCTTTAAGTGGCATTGTACTGACATGAGAATGTATGAACATTACGTACAGTTATGCGCTTCATGTAATTATGCTTGTCAAATCAAAAACTAGATTATCCCCTAAGGTGTGACACTTGACACTTTTATAATTTTGTTTTAAAGATTATATGACTTAATCATGTACATTGTATGTTTTGTTTTTTTTTGAGAAGTCAAAGACTAGATATCTTTTTTTTTTTGCATCTGAAGGCTGCTGATTTGACAGAAAATGCATAAATATTGTGTTATGATTCTATTGTTACTTTTCTCTTGTATTATACTATATATGTTTGTACAGGAGAAGAATAATGATCTAAATTATACTATAATTATCTAAACTATATTATAAATGATCTGAGATACAAATCTAGTGTCGCAAAATATGATACAAATATTAATCTCTAATTTAATTCAAATTTAATTAAAAAAAAAAACAAATCTGATTGAATTAATGGACTGATAGATAGATTGATTAATCAACCCTTACAACACTGTTATGAAGCTGCATGCCTAACAACCACTGTTGGTTGTATAAAGATTTTCATGTCCATAATATTAGCATTAGCTTACATTGCAAGTATGTTTACATTATAAAACATCATGTCATTTTGTAAATACTGTGCCCGATGCTTCCTGGGACAGGCTCCAGATTCCCCGTGCCCCTGAAAAGGAGTAAGCGGTTGAAGATGGATGGATGGATGGATGAATGTAAATGTTCATATATATGGTACTGTACAAAAGAGATTTTTGATATCTCAAGAACAAGTGATTAAATGTTTGTTGGATGTACACCATGTGGTCAAAGGTTTGTGGACACCTGTTTGTCACACTCATATATGCTTTTTGAACATCTCATTCCAGCATTAGTCTCCCTTTGCTGTTAGAATCACCTCCACTCTTATGGGAAGGCTTTCCACTAGATTTTGGAGTGTTGCTGTAGGTATTTGCTCATTCAGCCACACGAGCTTTAGGCCATGCACTGATGTTGGGTGAGGAGGCCTGGGGTGCAGTCAGCGTTTTAATTCCTCCCAAAGGTGTTCACTGGGGTTGAGTGGGGCTCTGTGAAGGCTGCTCGAGTTCTTCCACACCAATCTTAGTAAATCAAGGTCTTCATGGACCTGGATTTGTGCACAGGGACATTCTCAGGCTGGAACAGGTTTGGGCCTATTAATTTCAGTGATGGGAAATTGTAATTCTACAGCAGACAAAGACATTTTAAACAATTCAGCGCTTCCAATTTTGTGGCAACAGTTTGAGGAAGATCACATATGAGTGACATGGTCCACAAACATTTGGCCATACAGTGTATATGCAATATACATTATGTTATCATTGTAACCAGAAGATGTATTTTGGATTTGATCCAAACAGGGTGAAGGTCAAATATGTTTGTTTTTCTTCAATAAGTTCCTTCCTGCTTGACGTATGTTTATTTTTTATCATGCTGATTCATATCAAGAAGGTTTAGACTTATTGGAGGCAAAGGCATTTCTGTTGAATTTGAGTTCTACTCATTTTTGATGCTGATTTTATCTTAGATGTTTAGTGTATCACTTTTGAATTATTAGGTGAGAAAAAAAAATCAAATATTTTAGATTTCCAAACATAATTTAATGAGCGAGTGAAGTGTTTGTATGTTTGTAAAGAAGATGCCATATTATGTAACAGACCACTTTTACATAAAAAATGCTATCAGTCAAGGTCAAAGAGCGATGGCCAAAATCTTAAAGAACAATGGCAGATTCTCCAAAATGCTTAGATAGCCGTACATAAAAAAAAAAAAAAAAAAAAAAAAAAAAAAAAAAAAAAAAAAAA